>VMBQ01001787.1:4023-79419 GCA_007657795.1 Dreissena rostriformis
TTGGTAAAAATGTTTGTGTCAAACTTTAACATTGGCCATAAATTTTGCAATATTGAAGATAGCAACTTGATATTTGGCATGCATGTGTATCTCATGGAGCTGCACATTTTGAGTGGTGAAAGGTCAAGGTCATTCTTCAAGGTCAGAGGTCAAATATATGTGGCCAAAATCGCTCATTTTATGAATACTTTTGCAATATTGAAGATAGCAACTTGATATTTGGCATGCATGTGTATCTCATGGAGCTGCACATTTTGAGTGGTGAAAGGTCAAGGTCATCCTTCAAGGTCAAAGGTCAAATATATGGGTCAAAATCGCTCATTTAATGTACACTTTTGCAATATTTCAATATTCAAGATAGCAACTTGATATTTGGCATGCATGTGTATCTCATGGAGCTGCACATTTTGAGTGGTGAAAGGTCAAGGTCATCCTTCAAGGTCAGAGGTCAAATATATGTGGCCAAAATCGCTCATTTTATGAGTACTTTTGCAATATTGAAGATAGCAACTTGATATTTGGCATGCATGTGTATCTCATGGAGCTACACATTTTGAGTGGTGAAAGGTCAAGGTCATCCTTCAAGGTCAAATATATGGGTCAAAATTGCTAGCAATTTTATATTTGACATGCATGTGTATCTCATGGAGCTGCACATTTTGAGTGGTGAAGGGTCAAGGTCAAGATCATCCTTCAAGGTCAAATGTCATATACGGGGACATAGTGTTTCACAAACACATCTTGTTATTTATGATCCTCATTAGTTTGGCCTAGATGAGAATTGAGTGTTGGTTAAACATTAATAACTTTTGCTAAATTTAATATGATTAAAATGGCTTTTACAAGTGAAATTCTTCAATTGGCATTTTTTATGGTAAGATACATTTAATGACTCTAATTTCACAAACATCATTTTTACAAAGCATGTTTAGTTAAAACCCTTCAAACTGTGTATGAGATACTGTTAGAGATGCACTTTCTTTTTATTTCTTGCTAAAGCATTTCGAATAAATCATTTCTTGATGTGAGTTTTAAGTGACTAAATGTTACACAACTGTTGTATTATACTAGTTTTTCTTTCAATCTGTGGTTTTTTCATGGTCATTGAAAAATGTGAAGTCTTTGTAAGCACTTTTAAAGCTACATACAGGACGCATTGTTCACACAATTGGCCAAGTTTGAATCAGAAAAAAACATGTGTCAAAAATTTAGGTGACCAGGTCAAATCTAAGAAAAACCTTTAAACTACTATAGAAGCGAAATATGGTTTGATCTTGATGAAACATGGGTGCAATAACAACAATATCTAGTCCAAGCTCCATGCGGCTTGTTAATAATCTAGAAGCCACATTTATAACTCAATCTTGATGAAACTTGGTCAACAGTTATCTTGGCATATATCTAGGTCAAGTATGAATCTGAGTCATTTGGGTCCATAAACTGGGTCACAAGGTCAGATCTACAAAAACCTTGTATCCACTATATAAGGCACATTTATGACTCATTCTTGATGTAACTTGGTCAGAATGTATATCATGAAAATAACTAGGCAAAGGTTCAATTTGTGTCACAGGGCTTTTTAGCTTGACTATTATATATGAAATATATATAGTGGATGTACCACTTCTTTAAAACATAAGCAATCAAAATGTTTCAATTATGGTCCTCTTCCATTAAGAATATGACTACATTACGTTGACCTTATTGAATATGAACAATTTCCTTATGATGGCTTACGTTATACTGTCAAGCACTCAAATAGTCGACCGCGCTGTCTTCTGACAGCTCTTGTTCTCCTTCTTAGAGAATGGCCGTGAACGGCCATTTCAGAATTTCAGAATTTCGACAAGGACATTTGACAAATCTAAAAGGGCCACAATACTTGACAAAAAGGCCATTTCCAACTGTGAATATCGGACATTTTTGGCTGAAAACTGTAAAAAAAAAAGGCCATTTCACAATTCAAAAGTACATTTCATTTTGGTGTAATCTCTTTTGTTATCGGTCTCAGACGATTTGAATATAAGTGGTTATTTGTTGAAAGAAAGAGTCCAGCAATGAAAATACTACTTTAATGCATTAATTAAGAAATTTTAATATGATGCAAGTATGTAACAAGCCTTTACTGTACTAATTCATAACAAACTGGATTTCACAACAAGTTCACGACTTGTTTTTTCACAATTTTCAGAAGTTTGCGACTCATTTTTTCACAATTTTGAAAAGTTTGCGACTCACTTTTTCACAAGTTTTTTTTTCAAAGGCTGCTTCACAAAGGCAGGAAAAAAGCCCTGGTGTCATATGTGTTAAAAAAATAGGTCACCAGGCTAAATCTTTCAAAACCTTTTACCACTGTAGAAGCCACATGTATGACTCAATCTTGATGAAACTTGGTCAAAATGTTTATCCTTACAATATCCAAACCAAGTGTGAATCTTGGTAATGTGCATTAAAACTGGAGGTCACCAGGTAAAATATGTTACTAAATCTTGATTAAACTTGGTCAGAATCTTTATTTTGACAATATCAAGGCCATGTTTGAATCTTGGTAAAGTGCATTTAAAAACAAGGTCACCAGGTCAAGTCCTGAAAAATTGTTATTCTGGTAACTCAAGTGAGCACTTAAAGGTCATCATAATATCTGTTTGCATTTAAATTGTTTACACCGTGTGCTTGAAACTTAAAATTCCAATTTTTTTATGGCCCATTAACATATTTATTTACACATACTTTTCTTCATCGGTTAAGACGAAAACTTCAGGGATTCTCATTGCTGATGTTGTTTTCGCTTCAAATGTTCAGGCCAAATATATTCAACCACATTGATCTCCATGTTTCTGATTTACCTCTTTGCTATTTCATTTTATTATTGTTACCAAATAAACTTCATAGTCAGTTTTTATTAGTTATTTATAGTTAAGGGGACTGGCAGGATTCGTATGATGAGTTGCAAATTTTTGGAGAGGAGATTGGCGCCGCCAAGATTGCCTAAACCCCTTTGAAAGGATGATGAGGACATAACAACAAAATACCAAGCTGGATCTGTCGAAGCCCCGTATAAGAACACTCCGTGCGAGTGGCAAGGTCCATGAACTGACGCACGAGCTGAAGCGCTATCTCTATGACACCACCGGACTAGCCGAGGTCAGGTGGCTATGCTTCGGAGCAACATCAACAGACAAAGACCCAAAATATGGTTCAGTGATGAGGATTCTTCACATTGCCACCCGGTTGCTTTCCACGTTAGGAAGGAGGTAGTCAATAGAATCATCAGTTGCACCCCAAACTCCAGCATTTCCATCTGTATCTCAGCGAGACCTCTTACCATCACCATCATCCAGGTCTACGCACCAACAGTTGACTACAAAGACGAGGAGATTGAACTGTTCTGTGAAGAATAAGAGCGCATCATAGTCAAGGTCCCGAAAAAAAGGCATCCTCATTGTCCAAGGCGACTGGAACACCAAGGTTGGACAAGACGCTTACCAAGACGGGTCAGGGACAGTAGGTAGATTTAGCCTAGGAGAGACTGAGAGAGGGTTGAGACTTGTTAAGTTCGCCAGAAGTCACCAACTTACCCTGGCCAACACGCTGCACCCACACAAACCGTCCAGAACAGCGATCTGGCATGGTCCAAACGGGCAAGTACACAACTCAATCGATTTCATACTGGTGCCGAAACGGTTCAAGTCCAGCATCAACAAGCCAAACACAAAACCGTTTCCTGGCGCAGTCATCGGCATTGACCATGACTTAGTGCTCACCACCATTAAACTGAAGTGAAAGAGCAAGCGCATCACCAAGAACCCTCGCATTAGATTTGACTTGGGGAGATGGAAAGATCCAGGGAAAGCAGAGGTACTTCAAGCATAGATAGGTGGCGAGTTTGCTGCCCTGAACATTTAAAACAATGACATCGACTCCATAACCAACATCAAGGATGTGCTGCTGTCAAATACTGTCATGACTTATAATCTGATGAGCACAACAGAATATGATACACTATTGAAATTTTGTACGTATGTGTATCAGCTTATGAATAGCATTTAACAGGTTGAACTTGATATATTTTATATGTAAGATGATGTGTTCACAACTACAAACATGTGTTATATTTTGTGTAAAATACTGTGTATTTTGGGCCAAAGGCCTTTATTTACTTAATAACCCGAGTTGAGTTGAGTCATCGGCCGAAGATGTTCTTGGGAGCGAGAGACAGAAGAACAAGCCATGGGTGACGACCGTCATCATGGCCCTCTGTGACAAAAGAAGAGAGCTGAGGCATGAGAAGTACACCAGCATGGACTCTAGGGCAGATTACCAGAAAGTGAAAGGGAGGTGAGGAAGAAGATGAAAGAGGCCAAGGGGGGATGGATTGAGGAGCAATGTATCATCATCGACACAGAGATGACCACAGGCAGCAGTAAGAAGGCCTACAGCACCGTCAAGACCTGCCTGAAGACCAGTCAGTCCAAGGCCAGAGTTATAGCAGACATTGGCGGGAATGTCCTGACCTAGAGTGTCGCAGTCCTTAACATGTGGACTGAATACTGCAGAGACCTCTTCAACTACCCGCTTCAACCAGACTTCAGTCTACTACTTCAGAATGATCCCAGACCAGATGCAGTCGACGAATGTCCGCCCATACTTAAGGCACAGGTGGAGGAGGCAGTGTGTAGTCTTAAGGAAGGAAAATCTGCTAGAGTGGACAACGTCTCTTCCGAGCTGATTAAGCACGGAGGAGATCCAACGACTGCAGCAATTACGGCACTATGCCAAACATATGGGAGAAGAAATTGCCCAAAGGAGATGACCCAGTCTCTGGTCGTCTTCCTACCCAAGAAGGACAACCTCAAGTTGTACGAGAATTACCGCACCATCAGCTTAATCAGTCATTCCAGCAAAGTCATGCTTCGTATCATCCTCAATCGATTGAAAAGTAAGGCCGAAAAACTGCTGGCCGAAGAGCAGGGCGATGCATAGTTTAACAGATCTTCAACTGCCGATTCATCATTGAGAAACACCTGCAACACCAATGCGAGCTCTTCACCAACTTCATCGACTTTAAGAAAACTTTCGACAGCGTGTGATATGATTGCCTTTGGCGTGTTATGAGAGGATTCAACATTGACAAAGGGCTGTTGCAGGCCATCCAAGAACATTACGGAAACGTCAGCAGCGCAGTACTTCTCAATGAACAGCTGGGGGACTTCTTCAGGACATCAGTGGGCGTCCGCCAGGGATGTCTGCTCTCTCCCGTCCTTGTTATCCTTTTCCTTGAGAAATGCAGGAGATTCTTCGTGACCACAACACCTATATCTTAAAACCCATCTCCAACTTGAAATTCGCTGACATTGATCTCATGGGTGGCACCAGCAGTGAACATCAGCTTTCCCACAAAGAACAGGCTCATCAAGACCCTCGTAGTCTCTATCCTACTGTATGGCGGCGAGACCAGGACGCTTCACGCGGATACAGAACGCAGAATACAGGCTTTTGAACACATTTCTCCGAAGACTGCTCGGCATCTCCCACATGGAGCACAAGACCAACGAATACTTCCAGAACATAACTGCAAAACTTGTTGGACCACAAGAGCCCCTACTGGCGACCGTCAAACGACGAATGCTGGCTTTGTTTGGACAGGTCACTAGGCACGACTCTTTAAGCAAGACTGCTCTCCAGGGCACGCTAGAGGGAGGTCGCCGTCGAGGCCGTTAGAAGAAAAGCTAGATGGACAATGTAAAAGAGTGAACATCCCTCCCCATGGGTGAATTACTCTCAGCAGCCCACAACAGACCTGACTGCAGAAGGATGTATGTATCGTCGTCCCTCATTTCCTCCCAACGGCCAGACCGGTCAACGGAATGATGATGATGATGATAATTTGAAACCGGCGTATTAAACTCTGTGGGACCATTGCTTTTCTGCATCAATGTTTCACCTCGTGACATTTGTACCACATTAAGCATTGTACCTGGCATCGTTACGCTTCTCTTTTCACTACCATATGATAAGGAAAAACATGAAAACGTGTATGGGTTGTAAATCTTATTTTGAAATTCATCATTTTGAAGATGTTATGGAAGTGCTGAAACTGAACAGAGATCCGTGTTAATGGGGCTTGCAATGAGTCTAAGCAACCGCACACGTCTAGTAATAGATGCAATGTGGTATTACTATTATAATAATAAAAATGTAATTATCGTTTTATAGTCGATTATTTTCTAGAAGGCTTACATCGATTTCTAACTGCAGTTAATTGTTATACGATGTTTTACGCTGAACAAAAACTTTAATCATGATTTTAATACCGTAGTTAATTTTCTGTGTGCTTACGTTGAAATACACCGGTATTGTTTAAGTGTTAATTGTATTTCCTAGGTTTATCTTTTACAGTAATCATTTGTTTGCATGCCTCTGTGTTAAAGACTATTAAATCGGTAATAAGAGTTTGATGTTCTGGATCGGTATTCACCAACCCATGCTCATACGTGAGAGCTCAATAAAGAATCCAATCGCTGATAATGTAGTAAGTCTGTTGGTGGGAAAAGAAGCTTTAACAAATCATTAACGGTGGTAACGATATTTTCAGCTAATCGAACGAGTGGTAATAATTGATTCGTTATGTGAACCGAGCCAATACATCTAAATTGTTACACTTTCTATGTTGAACTTGACAGTAAACCAGTATACAGCACTTTCAGAGACGTTGTCCTACCTTTGAGAATGATGTATACAAAAATACACTTGTGGATGTTAATTTTATTGTGTATATTTTGGTTTATGAAAGATCAGTTTCTTGTCATGTTAAAAGCCAGCAGAGTCTATAACAGTAGGCATCACTGCTCGGTGAAAAAAAAGCGAAGTTGCATATCGATTTACTGGTCTGTAGCCTTCACAGTAAAAAAGGGCGACCCGTAAAAAAGTAGTTCCCGTAAGACAGATTTCCGAATATTACTACGGAAACCTTTTGGCTTGCTGCAGAGCAACCAGTCTAAAAAGTTTTTGCTGGATTTCCACATGCATCTTTAATTTTGCTTACGCCATGTTCATATTGTTTTAAATAAATAGTTATGTTTATGAGGCCTCTTATTCGATTTCAACAGAACTCTTCTCTTTCCTAACATACATATTTTAACATGGACACCTGCAGTGTTTCGGAAACTTATTTTCAAACCATAAACGTGTGTGTATTTTAACAACTATTAAAGGTAATGTCTGAATAGGACATAAACTCCAATAGAACATTTACTGCCTTTGATGTCGTCAGTTTGGGAAATGAGTTTCCTGTACATGTTGCAGCGAGAATGTATCAGACACTTTAATTTGTAACATAACAAAATATAAGATTTGTTAACATAAAGAAGTCGGAATCAAGGCACATAAATAAACAAATCAAGTTGGTTACCTTCCAGTTTGTAGGTTTCCTCTCGTAGTCGTCATATGACGACATATCCACCTTCTTCTTACTGGTCATCTCGTTCCGAATTGTGGCGTGTTCTGAGAAAACTGAGCAAAATGCTTGTGCGTAAAGTGTCATCCCAAGATAAGCCTGTGCATTTCGCACAGGCTAATCCGGGACGACACTTTCCGCCTAAACTGGATTTTCGCTAAGAAGAGACATCATTTAAACGAAAAATTCAATAAAAGCGGAAATTGTCGTCCCTGATTAGCCTGTGCGGACTGCACAGGCTAATCTGGGATGACAATTTACACACAAGCATTTTGCCCAGTTTTCTCAGAACACGACACAATTATTAATAGTTATGTATTCAGTATCTTCTGAAGGTTAATATTGTTGTTGTTTTTTTTGCTTGAATATACCAACAACTTATTGCATTTCTTGTTTCGGCGTAGTTGTTTGACCCAGTGTTTGGCCTCTCAACGCCAAAGCAAATGTTCTGTAAATCGCCCTGTTGAATGCCAAAATTGGCTCCCGACATATGCACGTTTCCTATCACGCTGTAAGTTCAATCGAATATAATCGATGTTAGAATTGTTGTTTACACACAAAATTCCATATCAAGTCTTGATTTTTTTTTCAACCGTTTTATTTGTGTGTGTTCTATGTTAAAAACGTGTCGAACACATTTACCCCAACATTCCTCCTTTGAATCAAAAGTCCAATAATGTTAAAAAAAATATGGAGTGGCGCAAGTCCACGGATTGTTTTTTCTTCTTCACATGTTTGTTAAGTTTCATCTCAGTACCAATAATACTTTTTGAGTTAACGCGCGACACAACTAAAAATTTCATATTTTGCGAAAAAGGGACAGGAACCCTAGCTGTGTCAAAAAGATCCGCACCACAATATTGACCTTCACAAAGACGGACGGACGAGCGCTAATCTATATGACCCACTTCTCCCCCACTCTGAAAGTTGTGCCATAAAGCAACATATTAATGAATAACTTAAATGCCATATAGATCTATTTCAACCGTGAACAGAAATGTGAGGAGAAAAATACTATGATGTAACGTGGAAGGCCTATTACGTATAATAAAGAACGTACATACATTCGAATATATAATATATATATGTGACGGATATTTCCCTTTATTTTTTGGTTATTTTGTAAATTACATAATTATCAGGCATATAGTTTCGATATGAAGTGAATTGTAAACGTGGCATGTTTTATTTTGCGCGCTTTTTATGTATGTGTTGTCCCATAACATTCGCATATGATTATAATGTACGTGTATGTGAACTGGTTGGGGTCCATTTTGGTGTAGTCTTTTTAATCGTTGTATGGATAATACGTATTATTCGCGAGAAGATTTCAAACATTATTATGTAACACTGAACGTTGTATATATATGAACGATTTACAATTCATTGTATATAAATAAGCCATAAGAAGATTTTATGGAAAAAAAATGCACGTCTCATAAGCGCATGGTATAGATCTAGTCCGAAGCAATACAAGAAACAGTGCAATTAAAATTGGCACCAAAAGAAACTCCCACATGGCAATATGAACTGTTAAAATCCAAGACCACAAAACATTTATAATGACTTTAAATCCGATGCAACAGTTTGTATGAATGCCATCGTCACCAGTTTCAACTCGTATGCACGTGCGAATCACGTCAGTTTAATGCCATTTCATCACAAGTTTTAAATTGACGGCAAGGATTAAACATTTGTATTAATGGATGGTACCATGCTCTACGTCTTCGGAGCAAACGCACTTTAAGCTCGTAATAGCACATGTTGCTTTGATCTTCAATTAGTATATCAATTATTCAGATTTCAGATAGACAAGAGCACGCAATCTCGGTTGTTTCAAAGTATCGTCAGCAAATTGGTTGTCTCTTTCAAAGTAAAGGTGTTAACAATTGTATGTATCATACTGTGAGAATACTGTCTTAATCACGAAAACCCGATTACGGTTATTCGCGTTGTTCCCATATTTGTAATGTTTGTACTTATGTTCACCAAATCATTTCTCAGCAAAATGTTGATCGAGGGATGTAAATGATTATCTATTGTTGCCTATGTTTATACTTATGTTCTATTCTATGTAATGTTTTTACTTATGTTCACCAAATCATGTCTAAGCAAAATGTTGAACGAGGAATGTAAATGATGTTCTATTGTTGCCTATATATTATGGGCCGGAGGCCTTATAATTGAATAAATTGAGTTTAGTTGAGTTGAGTTGAATATCGATAAGCAGAGTTTACCATGTCAGTTAACGGTTATTTGTAGCACAATGCTCGCTTCGTGTATAGTCCATTTTTTTCATAACTGTCAAAGAATGCAAATTTCCTTGTGGGGAATGTTTTCTTTTTAACTCTATTTGATACTTTACTCTATGGCTTCTCTACATAATGATTCCAGTACATGTACATGTATGTGAAAAACTTATATACAGTTACATACACGATAGACGTAAATACAAATAATTTGTACATTTCACTTATTGATTATTTGTTTGTTTTGTATTTTGTATTTTGCAAGTGCAAGTATCATTTGATAAAATATGCATTATATAACGGCTCTTTTTGTTTAAGTGGTAATAAAGTGTTTAGAGTTTAGAGTTTATTTGCTTATTATAGTCTCATCCAATATTTACAATCTTCACAATGCATATATAAAACATAAAGCTATAGATAAAACATTGGCCATTCATAAAATGAGTTATAAGAGACTTATTCATAACGTATACAGCAAAATTGCCAGTCATGCATAACATTGAAGGGAAGTAACTCAAACCATATTGCCAACCAATTTTATTCAAATGTTCCAGCAAGCAAGATTACTTCATTGTTATAGTCCCAGTATATACAAGGTATTGTAAAAATGTCTTTTACGATTCATAAAATAGATACATAAATGTACCGACGTCGTTCGGCATGCAATCGAAGGCCTCAATACACAACGCGCAGTGATGCGCATGGAAGAAAACACTGAGCGTAAGCATGTTTTGGCCCATGGTAGTCATCGTTCGTAGTATCTTTTAATAGCAACTGAGATACTTTCATTACGATTTTTTGTATCGATTGATGAACAAATGAGATATTAACTGCCGCTAGAATATTGGACTGGCAATTACAATACAAGCATATTTTGTTGGACGACTTTCGTACAATGTGCATACACACAAACACGCACTTGTGTGTTTTGTAGGGGATTCACAAATGAGCTGCATAATAGTTATCTCTGAGCGGGCCTCTACATAAGTCAACTTGTATTTATCCGTTTGCGCAATCATTTCTCAATTTTCATATGGTTTATGAAGTAGCCGTTCAGCTATTCGCTTGCTAAATCTTGCCGAAGTGATAAGAACTGCTTAAACTTTAAATATTTAAAAAAAAAGCAACGAACTTGATAGTTTTATAGGATATTTTAGCTCAAGTAGGTTTCGTTCACGTTCCCCCGTATTGCTGGTTTTGTTGTATTGATTCTTGCCGATTTAGATTAAACCCCATAGTGTCAGGCTATTGGTAACTGTATGAGGCAGCATTATTTAAAAAAAGAGTTATTGTGCGAAAAGAAGATACCAGTTTCGAGTTCTTGCAGCCTTAAAGGGGCCCTCCAACAGATTTTGGCATGTATTGAAGCTTGTCATTAAATGCTTAAAATGCTTTATATTGATAAACTTAAACATTTGAACTAAAAATCTCCAGTAAAAAAAGAACAATAATACAATTTAAAAAAAGGAAAAAAAGTAAACCTCAACAGGGCTCGAACCACTGACCCCTGGATTCCTGGAGTAAAAAGCTATCCGCCTAGACCACTCGACCATCCACGCCCATGTTTGTAATGGATGTATTTTTTAGCTAAATTCGCAATCCTCGTAGTTTCTCAAAATATCGTTTCGCGTCGATACGACGCTTTATCTGTTGGATAAGCTTTACTGTGCTTAACAATTTGTAAACGTGTTTATCGTACGATTAAATGTTATCATTTTTCCAATCCCACATTTATCGTATTCAAAGGCGCAAAGCAATCCTCATCGTCATCACCTGATCGAACGATTCTATGCTTTGTAGTAAATTTAATTCCGTTTATTTAGAACTATTTGTTGCTTTTTCATCTAGAAGTGTACACGGTGCAAATAAAGTAGTAAATACAAATAAAACTTAACATTCCTGAAAAATAAAGAAAGTATTTTCTAGTTTACTTTTCAATAAATGCTTTGTTATCAGGTATACTCAGCATGTCCAAATCTGCACGTTAAAATTAAGAAAATGCTCTTACTCTATCTTTATTACCGTACATATTTAAGTACGTTCATGTATGACTGACATCTTACCCTATATCATACATTAGAACATGTTTTACAAATATTTTTCTTTTAATAAAAAAGCATAATATGTCCTTTTTAAAACTACTCCATAATTATCGCAAAAAAAAATAAAAATAGAAACTTAAAAGTAAAAAGTACATTTGTTTATTTTTTTTTTATTTATTTTTTTTATCAGTTCGAATGCGATTATAGATGCACCGATCAACCAAACAATCCGTTTTACAATAAACGAGATTATTAATATTGAGTAAGCTTACAGATGTTCTTGAAATGACAACAACAATTAATATCGGCACTACATATTGTACCATTTTTGGTTATGTTTCATGATATGTTTTTTTTTTAAATATTTTCAGGATAAAGCAAATTAAATTGTCTGATTTCACCATTTCCATATTTAATGCTATTAGGATATTAAACAGATGTGCAATGTTGTTGCATACCCCACAAAGGCCGCTAACATATGGCGTGGTTATGTTATTGTAGACCTCACCCATGCCGCCCAAATATTAGGCTGCTATGTTGTTGCAGACCACACCAAGGCCGCTAACCTTCTGGGTCCCCCAGACATATGAGGTTGCTATGATTTTGAAGTGGATATATTCCCAATACAAGTTAAAAAACGTTAAACTGCATGACACGAAATTCCAAATTTATAAGCAGCTTCCTTCTCATTGTCTTTTGCTTTTGCACCATAGGTTAAGTATGCTGTAATAAAGGGGAGGGGGTGGGTTATTAGAAATTTAGACAAGATATATGCAACACACGAGATGAACCTGATAACATCGAAAAGATATATGCAACAAAGGGGGATCGGGGAGGGACAACTGTTTATTAAGAAATATTAGTGTCAACATAGGGGAGGAAACTAATAGTTAAAGCCCTTATAACACTTAAAATCCACGAATATTTCGTTTAATATTTCGTTTACTAAAGTTAACACATACACAATCAGTGTTTACTTATAGCAATAGCCACAATTTTTACACTAGATGTGCTCTGGTAACATATATTTAACAAGATACAAAATGCTCTGTTTTATTTTTTGTGGTACAATATATTCAACACGTGTTCATGTACCAATTAAGTGTTCGTGTGTCGTATATATAGATATCGTTGCACGAAATTAAAATGAAATATATTGTGCCACAAAAAAAAGCATTGTATAACTTGTTAAATCTATGTTACTGGACGACATCTAGCGTTGAAATTTTGGCTATTGCACTGATTGTTTATGTATTAACTTTATGTTACGAAATATTTTACTTAATATTCGTTGATTTTGAGCGTTATAGGGGCTTTAATAGAAGAAAGCTGCAATATGGGGTAGGCAACTTGTAATTTAGGAAATATAGCTGCAACATATGGGAGGTAACTTGTAATATTTAGAATAGATAGCTGCACCATAGGGGCGGAAACTGGTTATAATGAGAAACGAAAGCTGCAACATACGGTAGCCAACTGTTTATATTGGAACAAAATAGCTGCACCATAAGGGAGGCAATTGGTAACCGGTATATATAGAGAGAAAAAAATAGCCGTAACATAGGGGAGGCAACGGGTTATATTTAGAAAACATAGCTGCAACATAAGGCAGGTAACAAGTTAATCAGAAGACTAGATGCAACATAGGGAAGACAACTGATGATTACGAAAAGTAATATGTTAAGGTAATCCGCTATATACGGGATACAACTTGCGTATCGTGAAAGTAAACATCAATTAAGAAGAGACGAACGTTTTCTCAATCATATAATGCTGAATCCTTCTTAGGCAACATGTTGTTTTTAATAAAAGAACTAGACGACCACTAGAACCCGTTTTAAGAGTGAAGAGAAATTATTGTTCCCAACCACTAGTCGTTTAATCAAGGCCAATGACCAATTGCCTATACAATACAGGTAGGTCACCCCTGTCGAATGGTCAATACTTACTATTGAGGGTTTGAACCAGTTAAAGGCAGTCTAAACCTCCTGTTTGACCAATCATTTGAATTATCGCTTAGCAATTAAAAGAGGCAAATGCATATTTTAACTACACAACAGAAACTAATTATGCATGGATGGCTGTGTTCAATTTGATAATTGTCATTTTCAATTTATAGCTGGCAGTAAAGGGATGGTAGGCGCCGATTGTCTAGGTTGTTACCCGACGATGATATTACGGAAAGTTCAAAACAACTATGTAAGTGTTGATTAAAGGTCAGTTTGCTTGGAGAGGCTTAGTGATACTAAACCACGAACAGGGAGAGTGGTTCAAGTGACCCAAACAAACGTCTCTGTACTTGTTTTCCATTTCATGTTCGCATCTTAATGTCATTATTTCGAAAATTAACAAAAGAAAATGGCGAAGAAGTCATGAAAATAAACAGACAGGCAGTATTGTTCGTTAATGCGTGTCTGACGATTGATGAGACATGAGAACTTAGGTAGCACAATAATTGTCGGAAGCACTCGTCTCCGTAAGTCTGTCGGTCTATTACACATGAGACGGTCTGTGTTGAAAGAACTGATTATATTCATTGAATTTCACTGTTATATTTTAAAGTCAAATGTCAGAGTATATCAAATGTGCAAAATACGGACTGTCCGTTTTGTTATTTATCAATGCAGTGAGTGATTTATTACAATTAGCACAAACGATCAACTCAAGTAGTAGATGCGTTGCGCACAATAACAAAGTATCTACCTGCAATGTCATTGACATACTCCGATATCATGTGTCAAAATACAGCACGTATTGTGAAAGCTCTACATATTGTTTCAATCGGTATGTTTTGGTATTAATCGCAAGTGTAGGTTCTCTGTTTCTATCGATTTACTTGCTTAATGATTCTTAATTATTGCTTCCGACACAGGTCCCGATTGCCTGTGTTTGTGCCTGTCTGGTAACCATTGTATACATTTCTCGTTCTCTCGGTACATGTATATCTGCTGTCCTTACTTTGACAATTATCCAAAATATCATGTCTGTTTACCAGTTCTGGAAGACTTTTCTCAATTTCAATGTCAATTATTGTTCTCAAAGGCCAATCAGCTTGTTCAAAGCAAACAACAGGTTAAATGTGAGTTGTGTCTGAATAACAATTTGTTTCATTTTTTTTTTCAAATTGAAATGTTTACGATTTACCGTTTAATATTTTATTGATAATTTAATAATACTTGATTAAAACACAGATGATGAGTTCGTTTCAGTTTTTCTAAAGTTATTGTCAGGTCTATTTCGTTTCCGTAGAGGTAGCTTATGTCGCCCGTTTGTAAGCTCAAATTTGATTTGCTGACGGGTTCAAGAGCTAATTCTAAAACAAAATGCTGGTCGAGCAGGATTTTTCTGCTGCAGGAGAAACAAATGCTGCTAGGGCAGGAATTTTGCTGGTCGAGAAGCATCTAGATACTGCTCGAGCAGCAAATTTCTGGTCGAGCATCATCTAGATGCTGCTCGAGCAGCAATTTGCTGCTTGAGCAGCATTTAAATGCTGCTCGAGCAGCATTGTTTTCTGCTGCAACCGAAGTTTAAGTTTCGACCCCTTTGGTGTGCCATATTAATCAGCGTCATCGATGGCAGAAGTTATTACACATGTATTTCATCCGACGCATGATTAGATGCGATTTGCCTTTCTGTGATTAAATGAAATACGATACGATACGATGGTCCCGATTGGCAATTAATTCAAGTTCAGTAAATATATGGCTTCTTGTTAAACCTTTCACTCTTTCAGCCATTTACAAAACTTCCCGAGCTTACAACCAGATCCTAGTTAAACCTTGATATAGTTGCTTACCTAGATCGAGTGGCTTGAATTAAATTGAATATGGAAGTAATTGTATGCTAGTCTATTACCGCCAAATCCCTGGTGTTTAAGGCAACAAAAGCAGAAAATTTCCGAATTAACTACAACAAAGCATGCACACTTCTCACGACCTTTGATTCGTGTGAGGAAATATGCTCTCAATGCTTCTTTTACCCATATTAATTTATCCGGTTCTGTGAAAACCGGGCTTAATGCAGGTGCGTGAAGTGACGTCTCAGGTTAGCATTGGACAGTCCGCAAACTTAAGGCCAATCAGGGACTATACTTTTCGCCTTGATTGGAATTTTGTTTAGAAGAGAAATCCTTTTAACTGCGGACTGCACAGGCTTATCTGGGACGATACTTAACGCACATGCGTTTAGCCCGGTTTTGCTTTTGACCCGCTCAATAAAAATGTGTGTTAACCCGTTTGTTCAGTATAAGGACAATTAAACATGCAATTGAACATATCATTTTGCTGGTCGTAAAATCAATGGTTGTTTCGTAGTGCTAATATCTGCGTATGCTATATTGAATACGCTGTGAAGAACCGTCATTTTTCACAAATATTTCGTAGCATATTGAACACTGCGAGCGACCAAAACCTTCATAGGAAATGTTAAGCATGTGAAAAATAGTATTTGGAAAACACTAGCGAAAATTAAAGAAACATACCAAATCTTATTTTGAACGAGTATCAAAATACGGCCCCGACTTAAAAAAAATAATCTTAAGCCTTTTTAACAGGATTATTTTAAGTTCATTTTTCCATATTCCGATAAATTGTGGAAAATACACATGTTTAACATACTAAAATTTTTAATTGAAAATTTTGTTTGAACTTAGTTAGCAATGTAAATAATATTTAATATAAAAATAAAAATATGAATCAAAGAAAAAAGTTACTTAAGCCAAATTTATTTTCTTAAACGAGGCTTAACTATTAAAACAGGTGCCATATGGCACTATCTGTGAGATCACATCTTGGAACGTTTGAAAAAGATTTAATATTTTCAAGTACTGTTGTAGTCTGATTAAAAAGCAACTGTGTGTTAAACATCATTTTTCCGTGTCTTCCATGTACGCCATGCAATTTTTTCTATATAATTATAAAACATAATCGTGTTTAGGAATGCAAGTTTATTTTAAAGCAAGACAGAACAAGTGTGCACACAAGAATTTAGTCTAAGGTAGAGTATATCGTTAAATTGTTCTTTTTTCACAGGTTCACTTTTCGAGTTTCCATCGTCGTAATAAGGGTTGTGCGGTCGGATATCCAATCTGCAACAACAATCATACAACAATGTATTATTTCCTGTACCTTAGTCGGCATTTTAAACATTAAACAATAGTTAAAACTGATGAATAAAATGGTAAATTTTGTTAAAAAAAAACAAAAATGTTCTCATAGCAAAAATGCCTATTTAAACTAGATATGTTTGCATGTATGGTATGCGAAATAAAACCTCGCCTTTCGTTCTCATCTTTTCCGGAAGTTCTAAATCATACTGCAATAAAACTGCCTCGTGTTCGCCCCTATTACCGGAAGGGTTCGTTAAAACTACAATTAACATGCCGTGTGTTCTCACCATTTCCGAAATCTTTCTTAAAGCATCATAAACAACTCATAGTGTGGTGTCACCTATTTTCTATGTTCTTCATGTTCTTCCAGAAAGTGTTCAACTTTGTCGATCGCATCCTGGACGTCTTTGCCGAAGTGTTCCCTACAGCCATCGAACATCCTCTTGTCCTCTGAAATGGATTAATTCATTTTTTCTATAAAATAGTAAGTAAATACGTAGTAGTAAAATCTAATTTGTTAAAAGTGAGAGGAGTAACCGCGGAAAAAGTTAACTACAGCTTGAAAAAGGCAGAATTTAAAACAACCAATCAAAAGCTAGTAATAGCGTAAATTAAGAACTAAGTTCTTCACATAATGGGTGCATCCCATTTATTTGCTTCAGAATATAGATTACATTCTAATGACAGCAATGGTTTCAGCGCGCATACTGGGATCATGTTCACATAATCTTGAACACAGCATCAAACTTTGGGCATAGTAATCCTTTTTTATATTCATCGTTTATGACTACATCATTTATAAAACAGACGTTACTTTTGGTTTTACCATGCAAATAAGTTGAATTGACACAATTTAAGTGACAATGTCATTCGTTTTATGACTTTACATAATAGACAATTTACATTAATTAGTTAAATGCACGGGTGATAAAGCTTAGTATGCCTATCATATAGCAATGAAAACCTATGATATAATTCGCAGTAAAGAAACCAGATTTAAGTCTCAATATAAGAGATTAAATTACTTAGTGCCGGTATGATGGTTGCTATGGTTAGGTACAGCCCATCCCGGCCACTTACCATTGCTTTCCTCGCCAGCCAGATCGTTCAGGAGTTTCTTGACAGCACCTGAAGGGACAAATACAATAATAAAAACTATTATTATTTTTTAAAAAATTCAACGTCATCATCATCATTATCATCATCATCATCATCATCATCATCATCATCATCATCATCATCATCATCATCATCAAAATCATCATCATCATCAGCAGCAGCAGCATCCTCATCATCATCATCAAACAAAAAAATATTACTACCATCTTCTTTCTTGTATTACACTTAAAGTTAGTATAGTGGATACATGCACAATACAAGTTACAATAATTACACTTCATGGCAGGGAACGCCTTAGTTAAGATATCGTCCACTTCTTCCCTCGTTTCCTCATCGGCTTCCTGTAACATAGGGGAGACAACTGTTTATTGTGAAAAGCTAGCTGCAATATGTGTCGTGTTCTGAGAAAACTGGGCAAAACGCTTGTGCGTAAAGTGTCATCCCAGATTAGCCTGTGCAGAAAAGACATCATTTAAACGAAAAATTCCATAAAAGCGGAAATTATCGTCCCTGATTAGCCTGTGCGGACTGCACAGGCTAATCTGGGATGACAATTTACGCACAAGTATTTTGCCCAGTTTTCTCAGAACACGACACATATGGTGAAGACGACTGGTTATCAACAAACATAAAGTACCATGCCGGGGGCGACTTATTACTTAGATGTCGGGGGCAACTTATTACTTAGATCTCGGGGCAACTTATTACTTATTTATGTTCGTTGCAACCCATGTGAGACCGCTGATTATTTCGGAAAGATAGCTACAACACAGGGGGTTTCAACTGGTTATTAAGACACGTAAGCTGCAACATACATGTGAGTGACAACTAAGATATTTTGAAGACAATAATAGCTGCACCATATGGATGGTACATGTTATTTAAAAAGTTGCCTGCAAAAAGAGGATGTAACTGGTTATTAAGAAAACAAAGCTTCAACAAAGGAACTGCTACGGGCTATATAGAAAATAAACCTGCAACATAGACGATGCAACAGGTAGAACATACTCGTTGTATATGACAGACAACTAATTTTTACGAAGTTATCTGCAACTTAATGAAGAAAACCGGTACCATTTAGAACTGATATCCGCAACATTGAGGAGACAACTGCGTCATCGTGAAAGGAAGCTACAAATTACGACAGGCGATTTTTTTTTCAATCATGTTATGATGAATTATACTGCAGCTGGTTTCTTTTAAATAAAGGTTGTGGCAACTGGTCTCTTTCTTAATAAAGGACTTATAGACCTCCAGAACCAGTTGCGGGAGATAAATTATTGTCGCAATTAACTAGTCGTTTAATTAAGACAAATTCACCAATGACCAATACAATAAAGAGAGGTCATCCCCGATTAACAGTCGATGCTTAGCATTGCAGGTTTAAACCAGTTTAAAGAATGCCAGCCGTCGCATTTAACCAATCAATTGAAATCACGCTTAGACGCGAAGGAATACACAGTCATGCAAATATATGAAATACACAATAGACACAACAACATCAAATATGGGATAAAATGTCGAGTCACTACATTGTAACGGTTTAAGTTTTCATAAGGGCTTTACTTCGGCTTAAAGGCATGTCGAGCCACGCACTAAGACCATAGTTAACCACAAAACAAACAACTTTGCTCAAACGCAAATATATAAGAATTGCAATTACTTAATTATAATCAGCATTAAACTTAATACATTATGCATGGTTGGGTTTGTGGAATTTGACGATGGACAATTATGTCGTTGAAAGGGAATTATGTACATTTTACTTTTCTAATATACAAAAAAATCAAGCCATTTTTTAAACTTATTCACTCCGGACTTGTTTAATGTATACATCAGTTATTGAACTGTCGATAAAAACATATTTTTCGTTGGAAACGCGCTAAATGACACGGATATACTATGTTCATTGGTTGATAATCAATCATTCGGGTCTTACCGCCAGCAGTTCACCAGCATGTAACACATGGGGACAAACGTGGGCCAACAGCGCTTCTGCCTCTAGAAATGAACAAAGAAAGTTAAAAAACATGTCTATATAAATGTTTATGTGTGTGACAGTCAGTATTCTTTCACAAAAAAATCTCGTTCATCTCGACAACAGTGGTTATTGTTTAGTATATTGTGGATTACTAAGTATTTAAATTTACATGCTGTTTTTGTTGTTCTTTTTGTTCCTCTTTGAGTGTTTGTGTTTTTCAAGCTTATGTCAACTTTTATTAATATTGACAAATAACATAATGAATTTAAACCCTCTTGCATACAAGCATCCATTAAGAGTAAAATAACCCCTGCTGCCCTAGACGCCATTAATTCTAACTGTGTGTGTGTATTTCGAAGTTCGAAGTTTATTTAAGGGTTCATCAGCCTCTTCGTAGAGTGTATCTATAGGGTGGACCTGCCCCTGATAAATTCTAACTGATTAGAGGGCCCACTACACGTAGAGTGCATCTATAGGGTGGACCTGCCCCTGATTAATTATAACTGATTATAGGGTCCACTACACGTAGAGTGCATCTAAAGGGTGGACCTGCCCCTGATTCATTCTAACTGATTAGAGGGCCCACTGTACACGTACCCTCAGAGTCCACTGAAACGCTTAAATCTTCAAATCCACCTTCCAGTTCTTTACCGGTCTCGCACGTGACGTACAGGCCCTCAACTAAACATGAAAGAGATTTCAATAAATAATTCACAATTTCTAGCAATCGAATCTTATCTTCGTGTGGTAACCCACAGATTTTAATAAACATGCTTAAAGAACAATCAATATACAACACTAACGCAAAAAAGCTAAAAAAACAACAAAAAAACAATATCAATATTAACATTTTTTAGCCTGTTAATTGTTTCTATGAACTGTAAAGTAATGAATCTACATACGCATACGCAAAAATCGCCACAAAAATTGCAAATAAAAAGGGAATTAAAGTGTGCAATATCGCTGTGTAACTTTTGAGATTCAATTGATCTAAAGCATGCCATTAATAACATGCATATACTTTAGCCATAAATGTGAACAATGTGTATTCATCAACTATAGCCATTGGAAATTAACTTAAAGGTAAATGAGTCACTACAGCAATTTAGCTTCAACTAACAGCTGCAGAAATGACCCAAATACACGTGAAAGACACAAAACCAATAACGGGTCGTTGATACAATGTCTGTACATATATATTATAATTGCTCTGCGCGATTTTTTATCAACAGTTTTATTTAAAATAACCTTCACGGTGAGTTAAAGCCATTAGCTCCATTGAGATATGGACTCGTTCACTAAATGTTTATATCGAGAACCTGTGTATAATAATTACAAATGGATCTTACATGCTTTTTTCACATCTTCCGGGCGCGGTGGTCTCCCCCCTGGACCTGAAATGTATTTTAAATTGGATTGTGCAAGTCATCTGTTGGAGCCGAACAAAGGGACATTTTTTCACGCTAGCCGATGTGAAACTCATCTGACATACAAAAAAAAAAAAGCGTATATGCGTATTGCACTCTATATTATGATCAAATATATTACGAAGCCTTACGTGGTACTCATCATAGGTATTCTGACAGATGGTTTATCTTCTATACACATATACTGCCGGTATAGTGTGTGATATTCATAACTACAAATATGCTGATTTATAGCGTTCATACTTTACACATATGCTGAAGACACATTATGTGGTATTTATCATACACATCCTGATTGATAGCTTATCATACTTTACTAATATGCTGCCGACACATTTATTCATCACACGCATGTTGTTTGCTAGCCTATCATACTTAACACTTATGCTGAAGACACATGATGTTGTTCTTGAGCACTTTTGAGTCGTGTTCTGAGAAAACTGGGCATAATGCATGTGCGTAAAGTGTCGTCCCAGATTAGCCTGTGCAGTTCGCACAGGCTTATCCGGACGACACTTTCCGCCTTAACTGGAGTTTCGCTAAAAAGAGACGTCATTTAAACAAAAATTCCTTAAAAGCGGAAATTGTCGTCCCTGATTAGCCTGTGCGGACTGCACAGGCTAATCTGGGATGACAATTTACGCACAAGCATTATGCCCAGCNGGGGTTTATTGTACAAGTAATGATTTATTTTAAAATGTGCTGTCTTGTGCTGATGTTTTGGTAAATCACCAAATCATGCGACTTTTCAATCATTGCAAACAATAAAGCGGTTAAAACTAACAATCTAAAAACGGTAAACAATCGCTGCTATAAATATCAATAGCTCGCATATAGTTTTAACACTACAGTTAAATATATTAATTGAAAAGTTCACTCATCATTAATAAATTCGTTATAATAAATACAATAACTCAATAAAAATGATACCTCAGCATGTATGTTATATTTTAAATGAACAGCACAAACAACAACATCGTACCTCCTCGAGAAGCAATCTTCTCCAGTATTCGTTTCCTCAGCAGATTCTCTGCGGGCTTACATTCCGCCAGAACAGCGAACAGTACGAGTCCCAAAACTGCAAGAGTAGCCTTCATGGTTGTGGTTTCAGTGATAACAGCGGGTGAAAGGTGCCCAATATATAGCCCTCACGGTCTGAGCTCGGGCGTTTTAATTATCCTGAGTGCGTGAATTTCATTTTGCAATTTCTTTGTTTCCGTTCAAACTTGTCATTTTCTGACGTACTGTCAAATATTAGAACATGGCCAAGGCCCGACATGGGTTTACGATTTTAGTTTCGAAATGTTTGCTAGTAGATGTATGCAAAGGTACTTTAAAGTGTTTCATATTATATTTTTTTCATTTCGCAAAATTATTGCGAAGGAATTAAAATATCAGTTACTTCAATGTGATGTGCATGTACGATATTGAACTTGTTGAAACTGCGACTCTTGTTTAGTGCATATAGGCTATAGCACACTCTGCGTCTCGTGTAATATGCTTAAAGAATATGGTATACTTTGCATGATCTCGTCATATGCACATGCAAGCATTTAGCACATGATTAAAATGGGTCTCCTGTTATAGGCTAGAGTCAGAGGATTGCGGGTTTGATTCCCAGACCAAACACATAACTTATGTTATGAAATTCCCGGCCATTCACCGTCTGTCCCAGATCAAGAAGGACAGTTGTCTGTTTCTGGCATAGGTTTTAAACTGATGAACCAATTTTACCTGGAAAAGCGCGAGTATGTGGAATGAAAGCCATTACAGACGGAAATACTGTTGAAAATGTGAAAAATATCCATACCTCTGATTAGGGCAGTTGCAAGTTACATACGTAAGTATACATAAAAGTGGTTAATCACCTTCGCCATAAAAAGTGTAAATACGTTAACTTAATGACGTTATATAACTGATATATGTAGAAAAAGGCCAAACATCCCCTACGCATGAATAAATTAAGGCAGTTACAAGTAAATTGCAAAAATATATACTGTGAACTACAAGTGTAGCAAAACAAAGCACTATGAACAACCACAATGCGCTCTTTGAACTGATTTTGTATACTGTGAAGTGTATACCTGACAGGAATCCGCCCTGGTAATACATTTTTTGTTAGGAAAATACGTCCCATAATATGTTTATGCCTGGCAATTACCTCAAGATTCATAGTCATATATGAGCGAAAAGCGAAAAAAATGGTACAAAAAAGAGTGAACGCAATCAACTAGCACAACATTCACTATGAACTCGCATTATTTTTACTATGAACGTGCATATTATGCACAATGAACACTATTACAGTATGCAATGCGCTATCACACAGAATGGTTATAAATGTGTGTTGTGTGTCCTATAAATTATGTTAGAGAGCTTCATGTACGGATGAAAGAAGAAAGTCGAAGGAGCTGTGGAAAATAACATAATTTACATGTATGATAGGCAACGTAATATTTTAAGAATAATACGACAATCGAATGTGAATCTTGCGTCAGATCCGTTTTGCGACAAGTGTTAAGCGATTGTTGTTGTCAAATGATTTGACGTCATCACGGCGCCTGTACATACTGAATATGGCATGTCGAAGAAAAGCACTGATGCATTTTGTTTGTCATGAAAATGTGAATGTGTTGACAGTAATTCTCGAACGGGCCTCGTTTTTCTATAAGTAACCTATACTTGCGTACATTCATAACTGTTTTTTAAGTATGAATACATTAACCCATCAAGTTTGTACCCGCTGAGGCAATCTGAATCAATAACCTCAGCTAAATAGACACGATTTCGATTCAGCGACAAAAGAACCGAATTGGCTTATTATCTAGAAATAGACATACGATTTTGAAATCGGCGTCTAAAGAAACGAATTAGCATATATGGGAACAATTAGCTCAGCTGGTTCTTTTCAATTTCTATTGTTTTCCTTTCTTCAAACGATGGCCTAGATTTGTGTAGCTAGCAAATATTGGGGAGCTTATTTACCCCTGTATTGTTTTCTACCAATTAACATGAATAAACTACGTAGCTGTCCGGGAGAGGGTAGCTTTGGAAATCAGGTTCAATTAAAAATGTGAGGTACTTTAAAATTAGAAAGTAGGTTAGTAAATATCGTGATGTCGAGCGCGTGTTTGTCCTGGCCATTATGTAGACGCCCGCTAATGAGTTTTGAAATATTCCACCCCTCAATATTCTGATTCAAAAGTGGGTATTTTGAAGTACAAAAAGGACAAAAATAAAAAGTCGTGATCACCTGATAATTCGAATCGTGGGAATATTTAAAAACACAGTCTGTTATGAATAAACATACTGGTAGTCAAGGGTTTCCTTATTAGTACATCAAAAAATGCCACAGGTTAATGTACGTTCTCTGCATATTTTTTTGTTTCAGATTTGAACGTAAAAATAGCACAGCTTTTTCAAATCAATCAAATTCGTTCTTTCTTTCTTTCTTTTTAACCTGACACTGACATTATGAATCACATTTAAAGTAGCGTTAACATAAAAACATACATTTCCGTTTTTTTTTTGTATTTTTTAAGGCATTTCTTTTTTTTTTTTTAAAGAGATGGATGGACGGATCTATGGATCAATGAATGGTGGATGGATTGAGGATGGATGGATAGATGAATTGATTGTTGGATGGACAGATGGATTGGTGGATTGATTGATGGATGGACGGATGGATGAATGGATGCATGGATAGATACATGGATAGATGCATGGATGTATGCATGGATGTATGCATGGATGGATGTATAAATGCATGGGGTGATGGATGGATGCATGGATGGATGCATGGATGGATGCATGGATGGATGGATGCATGAGTGGATGCATGGATGGATGCATGAGTGGATGCATGGATGGGTGCCTGGATGGATGCATGGATGGATGCATGTATGGATGCATGGATGGATACATGTATGGATGCATGGATGGATGCATGTATGGATGCATGGATGGATACATGTATGGATTTATGGATGGATACATGGATGGATGAATGGATGGGTGCATGGATGGATGCATGGATGGATGCATGGATGGATGCATGAGTGGATGCATGTATGGATGCATGGATGGATGCATGGATGGATACATGGATGGTAGCATGGATGGGTGCATGGATGGATACATGAGTGGATGCATGGATGGGTGCATGGATGGATGCATGGGATGGTGGATAGATGGATGCATGGATGAATGCATTGATGGATGGGGTGATGGATGGATGGATGCATGGATGGATGCATGGGTGATGGATGGATGAATGCAAGGATGGATACATGGATAGGGTGACGGATAGATGGATGCATGGATGGATGCATGAGTGGATGCATGGATGGGTTCATGGATTGATGCATGGATGGATGGGGTGATGGATGGATGGATGCATGGATGGATGCATGGGGTGATGGATGGATGGATGCATTGATGGATACATGGATGGGGTGATGGATAGATGGATGCATGGATGGATGCATGAGTGCATGCAGTGATGGGTTCATGGATTGATGCATGGATGGATACATGGATGCATGGGGTGATGGATTGATGGATGCATGGATGGATGCATTGATGGATGCATGGATGGATGCATGGGGTGATGGATGGATGGATGCATGAGGTGATGGATGTATGGATGCATGGTTGCATGTGGTGATTGATGGATGCATGGATGCATGCATGAATGCATGGGGTGTTGGATGGATGGATGCGTGGATGGATGCATGAATGCATGGGTAGCTGGATGGATGGATGGATGCATGGATGTATGCATGAATTGATGCATGGGGTAATGGATGGATGGGTGCATGGATGGATTGATGCATGTATGGATGCATGGATGGATTCATGGGTGGATGCATGGGTGGATGCATGGGTGGGTGCATGGATGGATGCATGGATTGATGCACTGATGTATGGTGCATGTATGGATGCACGCACAGATGGATGCATTGATGGATGCATGGATGAATGCACCAATGTATGGTGCATGGATGGATGAACGCACGAATAGATGTATGGATGGATGCATGGATGGTGGCATGGTTGGGTGCATGGATGAAGACACGGATGTATGGTACATGGATGGATGCATGCACGCACGGATGGATGCATGTATGGATACATGGATGGATGCATGGATGGATGCATGGATGGATGCATGGATGGATGTATGGATGGATACATGGATTGATGGATGCATGGATGGATGCATGTATGGATGCATGGATGGATGCATGGATAGATGCATGGATGGGTGCATGGATGAATACACGGATGTATGGTGCAAGGATGGATACACGGATGTATATTGCATGGATGGATACACGGATTTAGGTGCATGGATGGATACACGGATGTATGGTGCATGGATGGATACACGGATGTATGGTGCATGGATGGATACACGGATGTATGGTGTATGGATGGATACACGGATATATGGTGCATGGATGGATGCACGCACGGATGGATGCATGGATGGATGCCTTGCAAGGTTGGTCGCAGTAATGCATGCATGCATGGATGGATTCATGCAGGGATTGATGCATGCATTGATTGATTCATGCTGGGATGGATGCAGGAAAGGATGAATGGATGCATGCATGCATGCATGACGACTACATCTGGCGCACGTAAAGACTCCCGCTTGCATACGTAAATACTCGCACTAAGGACTAACACTTGCGCACGCAAAAATTCACACGTTAAGGTACCCTGATGCGCAGGCATACACTCAATTTTGCAAGCGTAAAGACACCCACTTGAGCAAGAGAAGATTCAAATTTGCACAAGTAAATGCTTGCACATTCGCACGTGAAGACTCGCGTTTTCGCACTTAAAGACACATACATGCGTACATGAAGTTTCGCACTTGAGCACATAAAGAATTGTCCGGATGTCACCTGCATGTCACTATGTATTTAAATGGCACAGTATCGCCTTGTCCGGATGTCACCTGCATGTCACTATGTATTTAAATGGCACAGTATCGCCTTGTCCGGATGTCACCTGCATGTAACTATGTATTTAAATGGCACAGTATCGCCTAACAATGTCTTTCAGCTTATTGGTCCAATCATGCAGTTTTGCATTACAATTTCACAGCGGTTAAAACGGGATATAACACGTTTTTTAACGCTAAATAACATAACAATTAACACAAACATTTCGCCTTCCTACTCTGTCTTACTATCAACCTGCTCTACCTCAATAGATACTTGATTGTCACACTTTACGTACTCGAGCTATACATTTGTATGTACGTTAATACTCGTTTTATCATTGTATGTACATTTTAATGAATAAAGCTATATCATTTGCAATCAGTTGGGTATTACTTTAACTGGTTACACGTTCTAAAAGCTTAAACCACATCATTTTAAATGAAAAATAATCAAATTATAACGAAAAATCAACTTCTCTGAAAAAATAAATCACTATCAAATATATATATAACAATTAAGGTATTCAACTCAAAATGACCCGCATATAGGGTGCATCGCTTTGAACAGCCATTACTTCATCACTTGCGCAGCGATTTATCATGAACTCGGTCTTATTAAACGCAGAAATGAATTTCCGTTCTTGAAATGCACATATCTAGCAATATATTTACAAATGCTGTGTAAAATTTTAAGAAATAACAAGATACAAAGCTCGCGTGACTTACTCGTCGTCCACCAGGCCCGATCCAAGACTGAAATCTTCACGGAGTAAAGGGCATTTTCAAAGCAAAGTTCACGGACCTAGGTACCATAATTCAATAAAACGTATGAAAAAAAAATACATTCTTAACGTTCTTGCCGTTACATTATGCATCAAAACTAATAGCTAGGAGAATGAGCATAAAAATCTTGCAAATCTGTAAGCAGGCATGAAATGTTGCATGAACACGAAGTTTGATATGTACTTTTGATAGAAATCGTGAGCCACTCAAAAATTCAAAGTGGCGGCCATTTTCAAGATGGCCGCCATTTCCGATGCAATCTATACAGCCATGTAGGGTATATCTTAAGCAACTGTGCGTAAAAATTGTGCAAATCTTCAATTGAGCATGACATTTGGTATAAAGACTAAGTTTGAAACACACTTTTGATAAAATCCTTTAGTTAGTCAACAATGCAAGATGGCGTCCAGTTACATGTACAAGATGGCCGCCATTTCTGGTCTCAATTTATGTGAACAAGTTGGGCAGCTTACTTAATAATGCAAAATAATCTAGAAAATCAGTAAGAAAACATGCAATTTGGTATGAAAACTCAGTTTGATGTGCGTTTTTATGCCCCCGGTCGGGTGTCATATAGGAGTTGAACTGTCAGTCCGTCTGTCCGTCCGTCCGAAAACTTAAACGTTGGCCATAACTTTTGCAATATTGAAGATACTTGATATTTGGCATGCATGTGTATCTCATGGAGCTGCACATTTTGAGTGGTGAAAGGTCAAGGTCATCCTTCAAGGTGAAAGGTCAAAAAACAAAGTCCAAGGGAAGTTATAAGCTTTAAAGGGAGATAATTTCTATACCTGCCAAATGATAAATAGAAATTGTATTTCAAAGCGGCGCAGTAGTGGACATTGTGTTTCTGACAAACACATCTCTTGTAAATAAAACCTTCGAGCCACCCGAAGATAGAAGATGGCGTCGATTTTTTTTCAAGATGTCAGCCGTTTCCGGTCTCAGTTTTGATGTCCAAGTTGGATTTATCTCAAACTAGTAGTATTTTATTATAACACATACATTGTGATAGATTATCCAAAATGGCAATTACATTTTCAAATTGACTGCCATTATCAAGTCAAGTAATGATTCGGTTCCCGTGTCAATTAAACCACATTTGTCTTCTCAATAAGGGTTGATGACTCAAATTTTAAGTCCTCGAAAATGTGTTTTTATTTACATGATCTCATTGATAAAAGTCGAGTTTAGTAAATGACACATGCAGCTCCACAAATCGGTACAGGTAAGACCAAACCTGTAACATTTGCAGCGACCAGAGCAGTCTGTTTTGCAGCCACACTTGGTTAACTCTTTGCAACTTTCTGCAATTGGATCAAGGTAAGTCCAGACCACTTTCCAAAGATTGTTCTTCTTTGTCCAGCCCCATTCAGCAGGATCTGTCACAGTCCTGCTACAATCTAAACTTTGACCCCAGATGCAGCCTGCTTGGTATGCTGCACGATTTATGTGCTGACAAAGGGCTTCTCTAGTTGGAGGAATTGCATCATATTGTCATTGTTTTCCAGCAAACATGTCTAATCTTTCTTCATGAACATCAGCTGCTGAACTGGATCTGTCATACATGGCTATTAAAAATCTTTTTAATGCCTCTTTGTCTCCTGGTAATCGGATAATTGCTTAATTTTGAGAAAACTTCGCCAATCTCTGGGAGCACGTTTGCCATGCAGCCTTTTTACCTTTCCCAAGGAAGGCTGATAAAAGTGTCACACCCTGTAAATGCGTGAAGAATGGCAATACCATTAGTTTTGTTTCCTATTGATTTAGCAATGTCTTGAATAGGGATCCACCTCACATTTGCTCCTTGACCGTATTCAAGTCAAAGTTTCTCCAAGCCTAGATTGCTTAGAGCTGAATATGTTTTAACAGCAATCACTAGAACATCAGTGTCACTAGCCTTAAGGATGATGTTTTTATGACCTTGGTTTACTGCGTTCATTACATTCAAAAACATTATTGTGTCTGCTTCCTCATGATTGCAAGGAAATAGTCCCTCAGGAAGACTGTCTTGGTTGCATACTGCGCTGTCTTCTTTTGATACAATCACAATGTTTTGGGGACGTGACTCAATTATCTTGTCTGCTAGAAACTTAAACAGGTCAGTTTTGTTATCATTGTCCCGTAAGAAACTGCGCCAGTTTTGAGGAAGTTTACCCTTTTGTGTTACTCTGCGTCTATTTCCTTCCCCTCGATTCAATCTGGCATCTGCCTTGAGACTATCAACCTTGTAAACATCAAAAACTATGTCTGTCCTGTTATATAGGGAAGCATAACGCTGAACATTTGGTACTTCTATAAGTGCAGCATAATCCTCAAAGGACAACTTAGGTGGTAATGTTTTTACCAACGCCGAACCATCAATAACAATGGCAGTAGCAGTTGGCACGGTCTCTGAGTTGTTCACTGTGGCGTCACGAAACGTCGTGAGTGTCGACTTCTGACACCCATATAGGGATCCATTGTCACTTAGAGCAGCAGGAAAAGACTGGTTATCGTGCTTAAACAAGTCTAAGATGCCACATTCTCTTGATTCGCATGAGATAAACAGTTTTGAAAAACAGACGACAGTCGTCTTTCAAACCCCTCTGTTTAACCTCCCGAGAAGCAGGCTGTATTATCTGTTGAAAGAATCTGAGCTTAGACTTCTTTATTGGCGCATGGAATGAATTTATGTCAAAAGTGTCTAATTCGGCCATGAACTTTTTGAACATTTCCCTACCATTCGGAAGATGTTTCGACAGTTGCTCAATTGCACCGGTAGCTGCTATCCCCTTTGTGTTCTAAGACAATAAGTCTTTGCTCTCTTCCTGAAATGGATTGCCCATTTCCTTCACTACGTTGTACATGTTCCGTACTTGTTCCAAAAATGCACTTTGTGTTTTTATTGTTTGCTCTTGGTGCCTTACACTCTCTGTGACCTCTTTGTCTTCGAACATTTTCTCAAATTCTGAGACAAGGCGTGAAACCTCTGGTCCAGCAACCATCCACCGTCTAAGCGCGGACGGATCCTCGGTTACACTAACAGCGCCACCCTCCCCTTGAATAATTGCGTTGGCTTGCTCATGAGCCAAGTCGATTGCCATTGCTGTGAAAGGCCGTTTCGATCTGAACACAACAAATTGCTGCCTTTTGCGCAGTGTTGTTTCAATTCCATCCCCCTCATCCTACCTTCTTGGATCTAAGATCAATAGAAGCCGGTTTATTGCGTAAAACTGCGGAACGTTTGTTGCTATATTCGTATAACCATCTTTGCCCTTGCTGTTGGGTGGAGTCAACTTTATATCTTCATCTTTCTTTTCAGTCTGACAGAGACAACATTTGTCCCAGTCTGTTTGGTGCTTTGAAATGAACACACTGACGCTAGCCATATCATTTGTGTGACTTGACCGAGGGGCTGACCTTTTACCAACATAAGCCACTAAATCTAGCTAATATTGACCCGAATAACCAATAGACTCACTTACAATAAAAACCGTTTTAAAAAACTTGATTGGGAAAACAATACTTCTCTTTGATAGAATAATTTTGATAATTAATTTATGACTCCAATCAACCATCAAATTAATTTCTTCAAAATTCAATTTAAAAACCTATCACTATATTACTGAACAGCAGGACCATACATGTTGGTGTACTAACTGACCCAGGTTCGTTCATACGACACAAAAACACAATTTTGTTTTACGGATCATTTTAATTTCCTGCAACGATATCTATCTGTGACAGAGGTTATAAAATACCACAGTACTGAAGTAAAAAAGATAGATGACGTAGTATATGACGCTCCTACTCCCTACGAATTACATATAAATCCATAACAAGCACACCCATGAAGTGTATGACGCTCCTACATCCTACGTTATACCAATAAGACCATAATAAGCGCACCCCTGGGTGTAAAATAGTTTTCTTTTTATATATGCTATATATATTTATTTATTCAACATGTTTTAAAACAGTTGTTTATGTGTGCGATACATGTGTGTGTATTGTCTTTATATTACCGTTATGATAACTTTATTGTGATATATACGTACATATGTGGTTCACAATTATTGTGCAAATTGCGACAATTTCGATACAAATGTACAATATTTCACATCTAAATGTCAAAGAAGAATAAATTGTATTTTCTAAACATTCTTAACAACAAAGCAACCTGAATTATTTTTATTTTCAAATGTCTCCGAGTGCAAATACCTTGATTTTCAAGAAAAATTGTATAAAAAATTATGCGGCCGCCATTTTGAAAAAATATGGCCGCCATGTTATTTATTTTTTGGTGGCTAACGGGTTTTTTGGAAAGAGCACATATTAAGGTACATTCATTGAAAGTTTGGTGCTTGCTTACAAGTTTGCAAGATTTTGCTAATAAATGGACCTAAATCCCCAAGCTATAACTGCCCAGCGCCTTTTGAAACCCTTGTTTACATACTTTTCAACCGACCGACATTTTAACGTTTTGTAACGAGCGATTTTATTTGTCCAACGCGAAGATGTGTCTTGGTCCCCCGCCTCTACGCAATCTCATAAGTTAACATGAGAACGGCGGTTTCCCGCGGTAAGTCAAATTTGTAAACGCACTACGCAGTTTATTATTATTGATTGTAATTACACATAATGGATTTAAATGGTGAACAAATCGATGCGTTAAATAAGGTTACAGACGGACAAAATGTATTAATACTTAATTTATCTAGATCTATTCTAATGTAACCCGAAACAAACACTTATTAGCACATCCCCTGTTTATTTTATTTATAACAAAATCATATCGCGACACTTACCAAGTTACTGCCGCCATAACTGTGCGTGTGTTGTTATAAGGAGATCCAGCAAACAAAGTTTTTTCTGTTAAACTGACAAATGCAGGCGCCAAAAGTTGAGGTGAATGTATTTTAATAAATCCGCCAATTCGGTTCCCATGTTTACTTATGAGATTGCTAGATGTGTACATTTCCATAAAGGAAATTCATTTCTGCGTTTAATAAGACCGAGTTAATGGAAATCGCTGCACACTTGAGGAAGTAATGGCTGGTCAAAGCGATGCACCCAATATGCGGGTCATTTTAAGTTGAATACCTTTTATATATATATATAGTGAGAAAAAAAAAATCAGAGAAGTTTTCATTCAAAATGATGTTTTTACGAATTAATATCATAGCCACACGCTAACCACCTGTGAACCATACTATGATCATATATAAAGAAATAAAAATTAGTTTTATGTAACTTGTATTCTTGTCCATTATTGCATGAGTGCAAATTATATATCATGTTCAAATTATCTTAATAATAAATACTGTTTACCGATAAACGAACTATACATACGAGGGCCACTTAACGATTAAAAGATGAATACCAATAGATTTGTAAGCGAAAATGAAAAGCAGTCTCAAATAACCAAGTACGTAAAAAAAGGATTAATATCACCGTTCTTTCAGCTTAAACTAGATTTTCACTGAGGATATTGAAAACTTCAATTACGATTCAAGAGCCCGTCTAATCAAACATCGTACGACATTCTCACCTTACAATCAATTTTCGAAGCGCCATAAATATGTAACCGTCACATTTATAATTACTTTTGTTGAACATTTCCATTCATTTCCAAAGTAGCTGTCAACTATCCTTTATATTTGAAACATACCGATCATAATCACTTTTTTTTTAATTAAAAAATTCAATCGTAATTAATATTGTCGGACGATCTTTGATATATATATCAATGGTCGTTGCAAAACATAAGGGCAGAAAACAGTCGAAAACATAAAAATATAATGTGTAGTTAGGGGCGTCGATTAACTTTCTAAAGTTTACGGTGCTTGCCTTTTGGTACAGGGACCTGCTCAGAGATCGGTGATATTCCAATCTTCGAAAAAGAATCATAGATTCCAAAAGAAATATACATGACATCCGCATATTATTTATGCCTCGATACATGTATGTATCTGCAGGAAAAGAATGAGAACAATCATTTCTTTTACGGAAAAAAAGCATTTAGAGCTTTCAATTCTTAAATTTGGAGAATACGTGTCCAACTACTAGTCTTTTAAAGGGAAATTACTGTCATACAGCCTAAATGGCCGACTAATAGTTGCGCTTTGATATAGCCCTCAAATAAATCGGATTGGAACCCATGCGAAGGTATTTTGAAAACATTGTTTTTCTTCATTTTATAACAGGTATGACTGCATAATCAATATTAACCCGTTTGTTTCAAATGTGAGCACTTCATGTTGTAATATCAATAATATATTGAGATTGTCAATCTCAATTAATGTGTAAATGTTTCTTAAATTGTACACATTTGTGACTTTAAGTAGTCATAGTGTAATCATAGTGTTAGCATTAAATAAAGTTTCAAAATGCCCTAAGTAGCTTTTTTTGCTCATATACGTGTATCATATTATTTATGATAGTTTTTTGCACTGAAGACATTTAATTACATTTTAAAAGTTCGAAAAAAGACAAAGGCTTTTGATGGAGATTTAAAATTTCGTCAAAATCAGAGGTAAAACAGTTGTTATTTTCCACGAAGTCGCAACAGGAAAACTTTTTTTTTTAAAGCCACACACCTTGAAATGAAATACATGTTTATCAATACATATATATGCAATTTTGAAAGTGTGCAAATTGTCATTCAATCTATAGCCTAGTTAGCAAGTAATGTATTATTTTTCAAACTGTACCGCTTTTAAAACCGAAAGTAGGATTTCTATACGTATACGTCCATTTCGACAAACGCGATTATTTTTAAGTTTTAAAGCGCAAAAAAGACGGATTTCTACCTTGTAACCCCCAGATATATTCTAATTGGCATAGATACAATTAAATCTATAGCCTAGTTAGCAAGTAATTTATTATTTTTCAAACGGTTCAGCTTTTAAAACCGAAAGTAGGATTTCTATATGTATACGTCCATTTCGACAAAAAAAAACGATTATTTTTAAGTTTTTAAGCTAAAAAAATACGGATTTCTACCTTGTAACCACCAGATATATTCTAATTGGCATAGATAAAATTTGTTTCTTATTTATACTTAAATTAACTATGCCAAATAAGTATAATGAATAGTATGCTATCTGTGGCAAGACTACATGTCACCCAGGAAGGAGAGTCGTGTCAGAACCGGACCTGAAATCATGTGCAAGCTGTCGTGATATTTTAATCAATATAAACTAATAATTGTAAAAATACGGTATTTTAGAACTTTTCTTTTTTCGTCATTCGTGGTTTACAGTCCCTTTAAATGCATAATCCTGCCATGACTTATAATATTTATACCAGGTTAACTGATCATATCTTATGTCCTTTATGCGTATTTGTTCCTGACAGACACATAGACGGAAGGTTGAACAAAGGTAGAGATTGACAGGCCTACACATGACAAATATATAGCCAAATGCGTTATGAAAGTTGAATCATAATATCTCATGTACTATTTGTGTAATTGCACTATTGAATGTTGTCATATTTTGTTGTACTTTGATTACTTATGACCTGAAGTACCCAACAAAGTCCTCCAGACCTGTGCTACGGAGCTAGCCCCAGCTATTACCGTTATCTTCAAGCAATCAATCAACACTGGAGAATTGTCGAAAGATTGGAGTGATGCCAACATAGAAACAGTTTACAAGAACGGAGACCGTCACGCAGCGGAAATAACCACCCTGTCTCTCTAACCAGTGTCACCTCCAAACTTCCCGAACATATCATCTGCCACCACATTCTTAACCATCTTGACAAACACAGAGTTCTCACCTTATTGAATCACGCCTTTCGCTCTGGATATTCCCGTAAAACTGAACTAGTTGTAAAAACCCTAGATCTTCTTAACTTTTATGACAAAAACAAACAAGTTGATACCATCATCTGGGACTTCAGTAAGGCCTTTGACACGGTCCCACACCGACGCTTGCCACTGAAACTCGAGAACTGTGGATTCCGGGGTAGCCTTCTCTTCTGGATCTCACAATTTCTCACCCGCCGAGCCTGTGCGGTTAATGACGGGGAGAAATCACAGCAAGTACCAGTGGGCTCCGAAGTTTCTAGGGACAGTGCTAGGACAGTTCAGATTTTACCCGGTGACCTTATATTTTCAGGAACACGACCAGATTCTTATTCTGTCTAGATATTGTCAAAATGAATATTTTGACCAGGTTTTATTAAGACTGAGAAAAAAAGTGTGGCCTCTAGCGAGGTAAGAAGGTTTTTCTAAGATATTACCTGGTGACCTAGTTTTTGAGCACACAAATCACCAAGACTCGAACTCAGCTCAGATATTGTAAAGACACACGTTTTGAAATAGTTTTATCAAGCTTACGAAATAAATTTTGGCTCTTAAGTGGCGACAACGACTTATATGACAAGGTCGAACTCCAAATCAATATCATCAAGATAATTATTTTGACCAAGCTTCATCAAGATTGAGTCATAAATGTGACATGTGGAATGGTAAAAATTGTTTTCTAACATTTGACATTTGACTAAGTGACCTAGTTTTTGGATGCACATGATCCAGATTCGAACTACGCCGAGATATTGCCAAGATAAATATAATAACGAAGATTCATTAAGATGATATGAAAAATAAGGCCTCTAAAGTGGTAACAAGCTCAAAGTTGATGACACACGACTTTGACTACACACAATAGCTCACAATGAGCACTTTGTGCTTAGATGATCTAAAAAGGGGCATAATTTTGCTAAATTGAAGGTCAGAGTTATGTAACGTTTTCAGTGACCTCAAACAATGATCCGAAAAGCATGCAAGATGATGCATGTTTACCTTATCCAGAGCGTAACGCAGACAAATTTACAATCTGGAATGCCTAAGACGCACGCATGTACTAAAATTAATACAACCAATTTGACTGCTATTTCAAGCTCTTTCACAAGAAGCTCGACAGCTAATCACTCGGTACAAAAACGTAATCCAGAAAGTCTTCTGGCCTTATTGGTATATGTTTGAACAGTCAGATTTTCAAAATAATCTTTATTTTTGAAAAAAGGGAAATGACACAATAATTCTCGGACAAAGTGATTTATAATACTTGAGCAATTACAACTGGAGTGCGCAGACAGACCCCAATGTCCAGCTAGACTTTTTGTGTTATTGTCTCCGTTTTCAACAGCATTTCTGTCAGTTAATTTACTATTTTTTATTATTTTTTTTTGACGGGGGAGGGGAAGCTTGTTGCCCGCCGGAAATCGAACCGTTGATTCTCGGATTTGTAGTTTTGGGGCTCAACTGACTAAGTTAGCTTACCTTGTGAGAGATGCACTTGATTTGTGTTCAGGCATTAGGAAAATTGAGGCCTTTTTTGGTTAAACATAGATGTATCCACTTACCTGCATTTCGCCGTGGCGTAATGTATATGGTGACCGCCTAGCGACTGGGGGGGGGGGAGGGAACGAGTTCGATCCCCATTGTTGGATCGTTCTTTAGATCTACCACAAAGACACTAAATACTGGTTGTATCCTATCCAGGAAACGGAATCGAGAGCGTGTCAATAAGCAATAGTATACAATCGTGCTAAACTTAATATGTTTAAACGAACCTGCATCTGAAAGGACATAAGGCATACAATCCCACACATATACATATCCGTAAAATGAATATACGACTTCAAAACACATTATGTATGTGCTATTAATATATTTACTTTTTAAATCTGAAAGACAAACCATCCAATGGCAATTTCGGAACAAGATTTGGGAAACAAATGAATTATTTTTGCCACTGGGAATATGACCCAATAACGACATTAAAATCAGCCAAACTAAGCCCTGCGAGACATGATCCTTGATTGGGCGTTGATCTCTTGTGTGGTGATCTCTCAAAAGTTTGTGGGATAGACAGTTAGTTTTCAGGGTGCCAAGATATTTGTTTCATATATACACCACTGCCTATATGGTCGGTGTTCCTCACTTTAAAAGTTTGACTGTTAACTGTTAACATTTGAATAGTCACAACTCCTAACTTTTTCACATCAATTCTGCATTGTGATTTAATAATCTTCCAACGTGACCTTCTTTTTTCGTTTCCCAATAAACCCACTGTGTTTACAAAAAAAAAAAAAAAAAAATCGTGACTGTACAACTTTTTTCATAAAATAATTAGCGTGAACATCAACCGTAGGGCATTGGACGTAAATGAAACTGAAATTGAAATCTGATCAATAACAAGCATCGTATAGAGTCTGATGTGGCAATATTATTGTGGCCTTTGGATGTTACATACTACAGCTTATATCAGCTTTCTTGAATTCCTGATATACACAAAGTGAAGTTCTCTTATCTTAGAATACGCATAATACAATTGAATATATTATTCTTACTATATACTAAATCTTTCGTTTTTTTTAGTTGTCTTTCATAAGAAGACGCAATAATAAAATTGAATTTATTATTTCTACTATAAAAATATGTTTCTGTTTTAATCAATATAAAAAAAGGACTGCAAAAAACACATATGACGTTTTGGATATCTATTCTAAAACAGCAAAATTGCTGATATTTGTTAACAGTATGTTACAATTGCAATGTCTAAAATTAATTCAATGCATATATTAGATCATTGACGGTCGCAGTTCCTTTCTTGAAATCCTGTTACATGACAATGGTTCTCCTTGCAGTCTAAGATGCTAAGTAACTTCTGCCGAAGGCCGGAAACCATACCCACGTCCATTGATGGGTAGAGGTTGTCAAATTCGTATGGATCACTTTTGGTGTCGTAGATTTCCACGTAATTCTAAATAAAGGTATACGTGCTCATCACATCTGAATACTAGTATAACGACAAGATTGTAGTTGTACATATATTTGCTATTTATGTTTTATGGTTTGCTTGGGTTTACGTTTTGTAAAAAATCCAGCTTATGCGAGCATTAATTATTTCATCTATTTTTTCGTGCATCAAAACAGTTTCATATCTACTTTATATAAAACGGTCCCTGTTTAAAGACAGACAAGAAACTAAAAATGCATACATTCAAATGCGTTTTTCATAAATGGTTTAAATATCGGTAAAGGTTTGCGACATCAAGTGTTTTGACTTTCGATACACTTTGTCATTCCTGATGTATAATTGTATATGTCTAATGTGGTTCCGGTGTAATATAAATGTTAAAAGTGTTTGTTACCATGGAATCTAAAAATTGACAGGTTTTCAGCATCTTCTCGTCGGAAAACTGGATCATGCAGGCAAACGTGTTGTTGAGGCTGTCTTCACAGACACAGTATGAGTTGCAATTCTAGTAAAATAGAAATATCAAAATGCGCGAAGTTGTACATACTTTCTAAAAACCGATCCTTCATCATATACCGAAAAAAACACTCTCAATTGTTAGCGTCTGCATCATCAATATAAAATGACAAATATTACTAGTGTACATATATGTATTACTGTTGATGACTCTGCTACCAGAAAGTTGTTTTTAAATGAAATCGTTCGTTTTGTAATATTGATCATATTCTGTATGGATACATGCATTCAGTAATAACACATTATTCAGTTAAAACACATTGTCTATACATAATGTTCTACATTATGCTTGCAATAACTCAACAAGCTGAACCACGTTTGACATTTGGTATTAAGTGTGACCTTGAGCTTGTTCAAACGGATGACACACCTTCTCGACATGGTGAACATTTTTTTTTTAATAATTTTAGTTTGCATCATGAATAATGAAGTAACAGTCTGAACTTGCTGTCTAATGACCTTGACCTTTGAAACGGATTTAGACATGACACGCAGTCTCGACAGAGTAAATATTTGTATTACATTATTAAAGAAGTGTATGATGAATTATGAGTCCTGACAAGCTGTTTGATTGCCAAATTTCTACAAAACTTTCTATCCAATATTTTAAACATAATAAATAGCAAAATTGACTTATTTATCAGTAACATACGTTATTTTCAATTATTTGGTATTTCGGCTTTTAAAAAGATCAAAAGCAATGAAAATGACATTTTGTTATTTCAATTCTAGAATTATTGTTTTTCACACATAACTTACGACTTTTGTATATCGCATTCTCATGTAAGTTTAACACTAATTTAGGCTATGCGTGAGGTAATAAATAGTAGAACGAAAAGCTGGACACTAGTCAACCCATTATTCAAGTTCTAAACATAAAACATGCAATGAAGTGTGATGCCTAAAATAACTATATGAAAAGAACAAAAACCATATACAACGTACCGCCATGTCTTGGCCATTAAATTTCGGACATTCCGGGATCGTTTCCTGGTATTCCCCAACGTGTTCCACGAGAATGGTGTCTCGTACGGGCCTCTTCACGTGATCCTCGGGGCGCAATATGGCTCTCATGGAGATCCCGTCGGCCCCTGGGGCAAACGAATCGGCGGCAAGGTCCATGAACGTAGGGGCAAGATCTATGTTCGCAACCACCTCCTTAAATGGAACCGATCATCAACTTTTTAAAAAGAAATTAATTCAAATGTTGATTAAAACTGAAGGTCATTAATTGAGTTTTGCTTCCACGTTGAACGTATTGGTATCAATTGATCCATATTAAAAACAAACAACTTGGCGTGCGTTGTAATACCAAAATCTTTCAGCCTATTTCACATAACTTAAAAAAATGCTGCTGTCTTTACCATGCTCTTCGACCAGGTCTATTTGACCTGGTTACCTAGTTTCGATCCTACTTGACCCAAAATCGATATTTCCATGAGTAACATTTTGACCACGTTTCAGCAAGATTAAGTCATAAATAGAACTTTTATTTGGAAAACAAGGTTTTTCTAAGATTCGACCTTGTGACCTACTTTTTGATCCTACTCGACCCAGATAGAACTGGACCTAGACATTGTCAGCATATTGATTCTGTCTAACTTTTATTAACTCTTTCAGTGCTGGAACCGAATTCGGGAGGCATTTGCAAACAGTTTGGATCCAGATGAGACGCCACAGAACGTGGCGTCTCATCAGGATCGAAACTGTTTGCTATTCTGATAGTATTCTTTGAAAGAAAAATCGAAGACAATGCTAATTTTAGAAATTCAGCAGGCGACATTTTAGCAGACGACAAATTTCCCAACATGCAAAGGGTTAAGATTGAGTCATTTATGTATTTTCAAGGGTGGTAACGTTTGTTTCTTTAGATTTCATATAATGACCTAGTTTTTGACAACACTTGACACTGATTTGAACCTTGTATAGATATTGTCAACATAAAAATTATGACCAAGTTTCCTTACGATGGAGTCATAAATGTGGCTTCTAGTATAAACAAGGTTTCCTTAAAATTAATTTAACCCACATACCCGAATTGGACCTTGTCCTAGATATGGTCAAGTTAAAAAAAAACATTGGCTGCAGCAGCAGGGGATAAACGTTATAAACAATTTTGGGTCCTTTATTTATGGCAAATGATCAATTGTTAAAAAAATTGACACAGCATAAAAACAATCGACACATCATAAAAATACAAAAAACAACACCCAAATACAAATAAAATGGGTAAACCTGTGGTACTAAAAAGTTTTTTTTTTCATTGAAATAACCATACTTGATTGAGTGGTACATTCACGTTATTTATGGATCACCCATCTCTTTTATATTGTTATAGGACACATTTTGTAGCCGGAATATTCAGAAAAGTGTATTCGTACCGTCGATATTTGACCTGCTTTGATGCCCGGCCCTCTCACCATCAGCGGGACCCGGATGTCAAACTCGTACATTTGTCGTTTATCGGCGGGAAGGCCGAACTGGCCTGAAAAACAACACGTAACTGTGTCAACAGACATACCTGTATGTTTTCAAAATCGACACATCTGTTAAGTATAAGTGATCAACTCTATTTTTATTTGTAATGTTGATTTAACATGAAAACAAAAAAATCTTCATTGCTCCCGGCAGTCACGTTCAGCCAAAATTATTTATCAGTAATGTTAGCATGTACATATAGATGCAATATAATGTAACGGTATATTGTTTTTAGATAAAATATTTACCCAGATGATACCCGTTATCGGACGTGAAGAAAATGTAAGTGTTATTCAGAACCCCTTGGTCTTCCAGGGTTTGCACAACATCAGCCACCATGTCGTCAACAGAGAGAAGTGTCTGCCATCTTGAATCAGATTAAAAAGACGCGCCGAAATTATGTTTACCAGCTTTAATTATAATCAAATGCCGTGTCATAATGTTCGTCAGCTTAAATTCCATATACTTGTTATATCTGTTGTCACCTATTAAAAACTGTTCCAGAATGTCACGGAATATACTCAAGCTGTTTAAATGACCGCGTTCTTCAAACATTTAAAAGATACAAGTTTTATCAGATATTCGTGAAATTGGGTTGTATTTAAACCAAAAAAGGGAATGCTTATAACTTTGATTACATTTGATGCTGACCATCTTAAACTTAATGCCATTTTTCAAATCATCTCGTACATAATCACACGCAGAGGAGTGCACGGCTCATTTTCTAAAACAGTCTCTACTATGTTACCTGCGTCGGTACACGTCATCTCCTTGGGCAACCGTGTCATTGGGCAAGGGAACAATTGTTTGTTCTATCAGCCAGTGCTTGTCCTGTCAATAATTGCAAACCGATGAATTGTATGCAGATTACTCGATGGAAAAGCAATTAATATTTAAATATTATTAATTACTGTTAAAATAATTTGTTCTGGTAATCATCGGTTTAATTATCAGTTTATAATTCAAAATATTTTAGTACGTGTGTGCGTTTAAATATACGCAGTCCACGGATTATTTTGTCAAAAACTTCAACGCCGAACGAAATCTATGTGTATTGAATGAGGTATATATTCTAGTCTGAGTAGTTTTTCATCGAGTGCATCGGGCATTTTCGATATGACAATCGTCTCAAGAAGACGTGTTAATTGTGTAAAGGGCATAGTGTGAGAAACAGGAGACGACCCTGGGTATTTTTAGTGTCCGGTGTGGAGCACCTAGTACAATGCACATTCGTTTAACGCCTCGTGATTAGGATTGAACGTGGGATTCAACCTGCAACCCCTGAATTATTGCACAAGCGTGTTACCACTAGACCACCAATCCACTCCCTTCGCTTGTGCGCCAGAATGATATCAATATATCTAGATTGTAAATGATACCCACTGAGTAATAATTCGCAATCTCTCTTTATCTATATACATATTATGTATTAACTACTCGTGTAAACAAATGGCCGAAAAACAGGCTGCAAAAGACAATACATGTACGTACAGCCATTCAGAAAGCCCGGGACTCTTAGTGCAAGGGTGCTTCGTGCTAGTTAACAAAACTCGTTTTTGTTCACGGGATATTTTTCACAAGACAGGAGACCGTTTCAAGAAACTCTCGTTTGTTGTATACTTTTTCGAAAACCAGTTGCGTTGTTGTTGTTTTTAAACGCAAAATGTGAAGGTACGAGAAAGCCAACTGAAAAACCAGGTCATTAGCTTAATAAAACAGTCTTCAGGTCCGAGAAGCATTTAAGTTGACTATATGAAAAATACAATCTTGACCTCTACTCACCTTGCCCCGCATGTTGTAGTTTCCTGTTCGCGGGACCTGTGCCTCGGGGAAGGACGCGTTGTAATGAGGAGCAGGGGTGAAGGGGCCGTGACAAGAAGGGGTGGACAACATCATGAAGAAGGGGACTGACATGTTCCGGCTCTTCAGGAAATCTTCGCCTCGTTTATGCTGTGATATACGAAATAGTGTTGTCGCAATGTAGATAACGACATAAATTGTATCGATTTGAATATAGAAAACGTTGTCACAAAAAATAGTTATAGAACTGCATGAACACTTCTCGAAACGAAGTTTTGTGCATTTGGCGTCATACTCTTTATTATTAGTAAAGTATTGTGATTGTTTCTTTATTTTGAACGTAAACGAAACCTGGATGAACTTTAGTTTTGTTCTTACATGTACAACCGAAATTTAAAATGGCAGTTACGTGCAATGTAATCAAACTAGGCCGAAAAACAACAACAACATATTCACGTTGATAATTCTTTACAAATTACAATCAATAATAATAAAAACTTCTCGTAGTTTTCACATAAATAGTCCGTTGATTTTGACTTTATTTTTCGGAAGTTCTAATATACACTCAGTTGTTCACAGCTAAAAGAAACATCACATACAATTAAATCGGTAAGGTAGTCGTTTTCATAATTGTCGCCATGCCTTTCCGCTTTTCCGTTCACAGAAAGGGTGTAGTTGTAATATACGGAATTTCCAACCTGAAAACAAACACCAACCTTTGCGTTCGGTTATAAACAAACACAAAGCGTCAATGTTATGAAACTCATAAAGAACATAATAATGGTAAATTGAATGGTATCCAATTAAAGTTCTACAAATCTTTGTAACAATGTGCAACTAGTCAATTAACGAAGTTTAAATACCGTGTTACAAAATGTCCTCAATTTGAAGATGCTTTATATATTAGTAAAATTACAGTTCTGATAATAAAAAAATTCTTAAGCTTTTACCACTGTCATCAATTAATTCTGAACGAAACATTATGTTGGTATCGAGTCATAGATGCTGTTCTTTGCTAACTAGTATGTAGGTGTAGACATATCATAGGGACGCTTAACATTTGATATATGTGTCGTGTTTTGAGAAAACTGTGCATAATGCTTGTGCGTAAATTGTCATCCCAGATTAGCCTGTGCAGTAAGCACAGGCTAATCAGGGACGACAATTTCCGCTTTAATGGAATTTTTCTTTTAAATGATGTCTCTTCTAAGCGAAAATCCAGTTAAGGCGGAAAGTGTCGTCCCTGATTAGCCTGTGCGGACTGCACAGGCTAATCTGGGACGACACTTTACACACATGCATTTTGCCCAGGTTTCTCATAACACATCACATATGCTGCGTTGGCATACCTACTGGAAACGTCACTCTAAAGAACGTACCAAGCCATTCCAAACGTCCCATCCTGGGGGCACGTGTTCCACGCCACCCGCGTGTTCGTCCCCGTACTGAAAACAGTTTACAATGATATTGATGATATTTCTGTCTCCATGACAAACATTTAACAGGTCAGTTTTCTTCCCTTTGGAAGTTTCAGCTAAGACGTCTAGCATGTGTACATGTATATAATTGTGGTTATTTTTTCATGACATGTGATGGCATCTAATTCAATAGCTTCTAATGATAACATTTACATAAACAGTTTTAAAACCACCACTTTTTTCTGGTAATTTTCTTAAGCCACTTAACAAGCAATTCTTTTCTATGACTTAAAAAAAAATCAAATGAACAAAAATACACCGGTTCAGCGATTTAATAGCCTTCAACAAACCGCGTTCAGGTATTTCCCAGCGAAGAATGTCTGGTAGCCACGGTACTGCAGGCGGGACGGGAAAAGCTCGTCCTCGAACTCCTGCCACTCAGGGCCATTGCAGCCTCCTTCAAGTGAGTTGTTGTAGGCTTGGTGGTTGTGGACGTAGCGCCCCGACAAGATACTCGAGCGACTCGGGCAGCACAGTGGGCTGGACACAAACTGGAGGGAGAGTGTTATTGCTGTATATATGTGTAAGATAGTGTAATGTGTGTTGTATTGATAGCTTCAGTTGGAAGGCAGCATAGAGGACTGGACACACACTGATGGGATTATATTACGCTTATTCAATAGTGTTTGTAGTGTTTGTATTGTTTTTCATTCAGATGGAGGTAAGTTTTGTCTGACATGAAACTAATAAAGCAGCACAGAGAACTTTACACATACTAATGGTATAAGGTTATTTCTAACACACTCAACATGGTAGCAAATCAAATGTTTGGTAGAAGCTTCAAACTCAGATATGAGTATACAAATGTACACATCTTTTAACTGCTTCATTGTTGCATTTGCACGGTATTGAGCAAATGAGTACTCCGTTTTCATTTACAGTTGTAATACTTTCATTTTTATGTTTTCCTGTGTATATTTATTTGATTTCAGTATGTATTAAATATATACAAATTACATGAAAAAAGTCTTTCTTATTTTTGTATAAAAATTATATGTAAATTGCCAAATGAGGTATACGCCAGATTGGCAATATTTAAGATTGTTTTCTGTTTTTTTTTTATTGTTTGATTGATATTCCTTCAGTTTGAAGGAAGTTTCTTTCAGATATATAATGTTCTGAAGCCGCTGATAAACTCAATACATGTAATGCAGTTTCTGAATGCATAGAACATTAATTGTTGAAAATGTTTTTTGTGAAGTAATTGTCTTACCATGTTTGTGAAAATCATGCCTTGGTCGCCAATAAGTGTCTTTGTCTTCACCATGGGCTCCTGAAACAAATACTGCTCATTTTATAGTCTTAATTTATCAATATCATGCCTTGGTCGTCAAGTAATGTCTTGGTCCCTTTACCATAACCTGAAACAAATACTGCCTATGTTATAGTCATAGTCTAGTCAATATTAGGCCTCGGTCGGAAGCAAGTGTTTTGGTCTTCAGCATGCACGTCTGAATTAAATACTGCTCATGTTATAGTCGTAGTCTACCTTGTTGTGTGGCATAATAATGTCACATGATATGAACTAGTGTCTAGTTATTTTGGGGCAATAAGTAAATTACACAGAACTTATCTACTGTGGACGTTATCACTATTCGATGTAGTCATTCAATTTCCAAATGTAACATTAACTGATTTATGTTATCAAATAATAAGAACATTTGCACCTTTTATATCAAGCATAATTGCATGTTTAACTGCAAATTTGTACTCTTAAGTGACATTAGGAATAATGAAACTCCATATATCATCAGAGGAGAAACACTGGTTATAACCAAAAGTCTCTTCTGTAAGACAAATAACAGAAAAAAAAACAAACAACACAGGCCAATACATGCAAAACATAAAGAAACTAATTTTTATTAAAACTGTCGGCAACAGACGTTCTACCTGGCCTCCCATCGTAATATCCTGGTCGTCTGTCAGAACGAATACAAAGTTGGGCTTCGTCACATCTTTGGCCTCCAACATAATGCTCCAAGAACACAGCACCAAATAGGAAATCACGCAAACAGATTTCATATTGCTTTTGAGTATATGTTTAATCCATTGAGAATGAACTGTTACACTTTGTTACACTTTTAGCTCGATGAGAGATAGTATATCTTCTTAAACTGATAGGAGAAGTAATCGCCAAATCATTATCAAATGCTATGTGCGTTAAGAAAGCAAATAACGCGATCGTTGGCGTACGGATGCACTGTTCGGCAAACTGTGCTATTGAAAAGACCAGTGTGCGCAAAAGAGAACCATACACTAGACTTCATTGCATATATTTGGTGGGGGCAACAAATACACATGAATTGAAATGTGTATGTTATTTAATATTTAAAAATATACTGCGCGTTATTATTTTTAACGTTAGCCAATGAATTCATAATAAAATTGAACGATTTAGTAACATTGTTCAACATTTCATGTTTAATGCATTCATTTCAATATTTCGTTTAAATCAAAACCATGTAAAACAATAATAACATATTCTAATAAACAAAACACTCGGCTGAATGAAATCTGAACTGCAGAGTCTACATCCAGACAAATATAGTCGCCTGCATTAATTATTTTGTAATTAATGGTTAAATGTACTGTTAGAAAGCGGTGCATGCGTGTGTTATATATGCGCCTTTAAAATAAAACACTTTAACAGACAATTGTTAAGTGGTTTTGTTTTCTAAAACACATTAGGTTTATAAGGTAAATACAAGGTGATAAGAGGGCGAGATGATCAGGACTACATGTTTTGTCATTAGTATATTCTGTAGATGTCAAATCGAACATATGCTGTGTTTTCTTTTCTTTCTTCTTGTCGATAACCCAGATTGATACGCCGGCTCTCTGCGCACAGTTAGCCGAGCGCTGCATATACCCCAGATTGCCGTAGAACATTCCTTGCATCGTGGTCTCCTACGCCCAGATCTAGCGCCTGCTTCCGTCATGTAGTGGGCAGGACTGCACCGAGTATTCTATTGTACTGCTGCCAGTCTGACAGGGTTTCTGGTCTACCTGGCCAGCCATGAACTTGGTTCATGCGGTTTAGGACCTGCTCGGATCTTGAGAGATGGGTGGAAGGGTCCGTTTCTGTTGAATCATGGATATTGCTGAAGCTTTTTTGCGCGTTGCGTTGAGTTGATTATCGTCTTGGCTTCTTTGAATGCGGTTGACCTTTTATTCTGCTCTTTTGTAGTGTCCTCCTTTACCCGAGTGTCTGTGGCTTCATTGCCAAGTATGTTGCAGTGAGATGTGACCCATTGCAGCACGACCGTGTGAGCTCGGCATAAGGGAGAACAAAGCAATTGACAGGTCGTTCAGTTCTTTGTCTCTGACATTGTCGAGCGCTTGCATCGCTGATTACACAATGTAATTGGGGGAGAGTGGGATGTGTTAAATGCTGAGTGCACCCGTTTTAAGAGCTACTGCTTCAATCTTGACGTTGGTAGAGTAGAATCCGAGGGGGATGTGTTCTTCTCAAAAGCATTGGAACCTGATGTCAATTATGGCTCCACCACTTCTGACAGCCTGTTCAGCAGACCCGTCAGTGAAGGCACTAGTCCAGTTGTGTTGTTGGTAGCAGTTGTGGATATGTTCAATGGCGATTGACCGCATTGAGGCAGTGATGAATCTGGTCGCCTTGTTCTGCATCTTGCTGACTCTTTCAGAGTTTGATGTGGCTGCAGTGCCCCTCTATACTCAAGGAATGGTCTGACGCTACCCACATACATCTTCTTGAGAATTGCTTCATCTGACGCCATGGTTTGACAGTTAGCTTTTGCATTACTGCTAAAACCGCAGCTCTAGCTTCGAATGTCTCCGTTCGTTGTTTCCAGGTGAGTCGCCTGTCGAAGGTCACGCTAGGTGTTGTCGGATTGCATCGTCTGTCCGCAGAGCTTAAGGTTAGCTTCAGTTCATTCGAGGAAAGACTTAATATTGTGAACTTGGTCTTTCTGGAGGTATTAGTGATGAGTCGCTTTTTTCCAGTTCTCAAGAACTTTCAGCGCCGGTATGTTCTTTTTAAAAACATAATTTTGAAAAAAATATATTGATCGGCTATTGTTATTGATTTTTGTTGTTGGTTTTGTTCTTGATCTTGTTTGTAAAATTTTAATGCATGGCGTTTTTTTCATTGACTTGTTGAATTAATATCGAGAAAAAATAGTCCTATGGACTGTATTTGTATATGTAATTTCCTCCATTTCCAAAATAAGCTTCACCTTGGCTCCCCATTTTGACATCATAAACTGTTGAAATTGATGACCGTGTCATAAAGGTCGTTATCTGAAGTCCTGCACCATACTTTATATGGGACACTCTGGGCTTTCAATGGGATGAGGTCGCAATATAATCATTTCCGAATCAACGCATTAAGTGTTATAGAGGTCAGTTGCGATAATTTAGGTGACCGTAATTTAAACGAGTGTATACTAGTTTCACTGTAATTTCTATGTTCACATATGTATTATCTACGCAATAATAATGCTTCACGCGATGATAGGCAAAACAAAAACATACACTGTCATGTATTTCAGAAGAAATACGGAAATATAAAATAAATATAATTGAAATTCAAAATTACTAATCAAACAGTTTTATTAGAATGGTTGATTTAGATAAAATATTCGTTATAATTATTAATTTTGAATTAATATGTGAAAGTCTAGCTAACATTGTTGCAAATACAGGTACACATAAAGTGAAACTTCAAGTGCACCAGCAGGAGAAACCCCTATTATACAATACGGTCATGTCAGTTGGTGTTGTTAATATAAAAAACGAACAGCTTTTCAATTTGTTCTGTATTTAATCGATGTACAGTTGGTGAACCTGTTCCGGAATACTGCTTATTTGTCTGCTTACAGGTTCGTTTAGCTCTACACTGAAAATAAACCAGATCGTATTTAATAAAAGGAAAAATCTGTAATTAATCATTTTGACCCAGATCTAATTTGCGCCCTATGCAACCATTTGCGAAACATTTAGACTAGTTCCGTTCTACTTTTAGAAATAAGATGTAGGGGCATCTCAAGGTATGTTCTTACTGTCAATGCACAGTCGATAAGTGGTGTTTATGAATATTAAATCATTAAGGATATAAAAGGGTATTAAAGATGAATTATGTATGTATTACAATGATTTTTTGCAATAGCTTTTATTTACATTGTAAACTGCCACACTGAATATTTGTTGTTTCAGGCCATAAATGGTCATGCAGTGACATCTTTGAACATCAAAATATCATAAAGTTTATACACCATAGTGAGTGACCGTGGGCTTAGCGCAAAACGGTCGTAACTAAAATATATATATAGTTACGACCGTTTTGCGCTTAGCCCACGTTTACATACATGTTCAGGCAAAAGACGGCAGAAGCCACGACTTCCCAAAACACTGTCACCACCAGCCGCAGGAAGCTAAGGGACCAGGGTTGATCGTTATTTTTTTTTGTAATGTAAAGGCCATTTAGCAGTCTTTCTGCCTGCAAAAGTCCATTTCAGTTTTGATTCGTGTTTAAGATTTTGCAACACCTTACATGAAATGAAAAATTAGGGTAATAACGGATCAAGCGTGATAATTTGCGTATTGATAATATATTATATTAAAATATATGCAAACCTTGTTGATTNGCTTGCATTTTTTCAGAATTGTCTAGTTCCTTTTGCTCTCAGGTGAGCGCCTTAGGGCCTGATGGCCCTCTTGTCTTGATATTATATTAAGTTAAGACTATTCAGAACATTATAGATTTGTTATGAAACAATGACATTTAAAAAAAATACAAAAATCTGTAAAGTAGTGCCTTTAAAAGATTATTATTGTATTCGCGTTAAATGTTTGTTTCTTTGAATGAGGATGATGATATTAACTGTGCAACCATCTAAAAAGTTGTCATCTGCTTTAATCAGCCACCTGTCTTAAGCGGCTACTTTGACCACTTCCCATGACTGGTTGGCTAACACAGGTTAGACTGTATTACAACATCAGTGCAGGAAATGCACAAGTCTAAACACAGTTCATAAATACAGTCATCTAAAAGACAAAATAAACTTTGAAGACTGAAGAAGTTACCATTGTTTTAAATTACCTGTTTTTGCAGCTCAGAGAAGCGGTGAAGGAGGAGTTGAAGCCAAATCAAGGGGACCGGTTTCTTTTGAGATGGTTAAGAGGTAATATTGCCTTCTTTAGTAACCACAAAAACTATCAATATCTTACTAATCTTACTGTCTGAAACTGCAACGCCCAAGATTTTCTTCTTTAATATGTAGCATCATCTAAAGGTCTTGTTTCAAATTCTGCCCCTGGGGACTAAACTGTCCACACCCCAGTTGTCTCCAGTTTTAAATTGACTTATATAGGGAAAACTTTTATAAAACTTCTTGTCTGAAACTACAAAGCCTATGGCTTTCATTTTTAGCTCGGCTGTTTTCGAAGAAAACCCGAGGTATTGTCAAAGCCCTCTCGTCTTCCGCCGTCCGCGTCGTCGTCTTTGTCCGAAAACTTACATTGCCGATAACTTTTGCAATATTGAAGATAGCAACTTGATATTTGGCATGCATGTGTATCTCATGGAGCTGCACATTTTGAGTGGTGAAAGATCAAGGTCAAGGTCATCCTTCAAGGTCAAAGGTCAAAAAAACTTTTTTTTTTGGTTTTTCATGTGTATCTCATCGACCTGCACATTTTGAGTGGTGAAAAGGTCAAGGTCAATGATGACCTTCAAGGTCAAAGGTCAAACAAACAAAATCCAAGCACCCACAGCCCAGCGTAGGCACCCGCTATGCCGTGCTCTTGTTGGTATATAGCATCATCAAGGGGTCCTCCACAAAGTCTGTTCAAATTATGCCCCTAGGGTCAATGTTAGCCTTTCACCAGGGGTCACATTTGTGATATGGACATCTACCAATTTCACCATAGTTGAGCACACTGTCTGATGACAGCTCTTCTTAATTTTGACTTTATTAGCAAAATAACTTTTGTTCTCTAGAAGAACAAGGCACATAGATGTTATATTTGATACGTAACATCAGATAGAGATTTCAAATTATGGCTATGGGGTCAAAATTGGCCCCACCCCTGTGTTGGTGTGAAATGTTTTCTATGCTGTTTTATTTAGACTTACATACCAAGATATTTTCAAATTATGCCCCTTTCATCAAAAGTAGCCCCCAAAAAGTAGCCCCAAAATATCGTGAACATCCATAATGTGAGACATTTTTCAACACTTGAAGGAAAATAAGTTAGTGGAAGTATAATATCTCTAAGTTCATGATTAATTGTTTTATTATTTTCCGTTGGACAATTGACCAACAAAACAACATACATCTGTCCTTGAAGTTGGTGAAAGGAAACGCTATGTATGGGTTAAATGTAAACTGTGCTACTGTGCACTATCTGTAATGACAAGATGTTTGCTTTGAAGGACACAAGGGCACATATACAAGATATGATATCAATAGATGGACTTGGGTTTTGTAATATTTACATACACATCTTCAGAGTAATGCTTTTTATCAGTTAAGGGGCATTATGATAGGGCTCTTTCTTTCTTCATTTTCCCCATCTGATACTCATATCAGCAAGTATGGCCTCCATAAATCTTTCAGTCCATTTGTCTCTCTGTCCATCTGCCAAAAGACTACATCCAAAATAATTACTCAAAAAGTTCTGAAAATGAAGTGTGGTAACATCATAATTACCCATACATAATAGTGAATTTTTGTTGATTTGAGTGTAAGATCATATGGCCATTTCATGGTCAGATAAAACATTTCCCCAAAAAATTAATAATTTGAATATCACTCAGAACTTGAGCTAGAGCGAAATGATTAAATGATCTGGTTCTGATTGACTAGGCAGGAAAACAAAACATAATGATCTTCTTGTGACTCATCGTGTATATTTGAAAGTAAACATGAAAATGCAAAAAGCCTGCTGAAATCAAAGCTGAATTTTAGGGCAAGCATACATGTAGATATCATTAATCTGTATCTTTGGCCTAGCAAATGTCAGGTCACATTGATAACATAGAACAGGCTTTAATATATATCGGTGATTGAAACAAAAGGCTTCAAATGTGGATGATTAAAAACCAAAAGCTACAAATGTCCTTTTGATGACTGTAAGATTAAACCAGGTTGCAGAGATACTATTGAAGTAGCATTATCCTACATTTTGGCAAAATTTGACTGAGATAATGATGAGTAAAGCACATTTTGAGCATCTAAAGAATTGTCAAAATGCTTTCAGACTACTGTAGGCAAGTATAAAAACTTCATAAGTCAAGACATGAACAGATGAATAACATTATCAATTGATTAACCACCTTCACTATTTAATCATGATATACACAATCACAATTTTTATGTTTAACTTTATGGACAGAGTAAAAGTTATTGAACCATGGTCGGGTATATAGTTTATTTACTTACTTCAGATCCTGTAAGATATAATGGTTATATAGTGAATGTCTTCTTGTTGATCTTAAATACCTTGATGTGACTTATGTTTGAAATGACTGTAACATAAAAGAAAAAAAAACACTTAATTACAGTTACAAAGTTGGGGAATAGCTTCCCTTCTTGCTATTTTCTGCACAACAGAATAAGGGGTTTCTTCTTTCATTCAGATGCTCATTTAATATAGCTATCACAAAAGTTTAAAGCCCCTGCAACACTCAAACTCAACAAATATTTTGTAAAATAAAGTTAAGACATAAACAATCAGTGTTCCTTATAGCAATAGCCAAAATTTCAACGCTAGATGTCGTCTGGTAACATAGATTTAACAGTAGACCAGTTCGTTTCCGATCAATAACTTGTGAACGGATTGACCGATTGGCTTGATACTTCACATGTGCATTAGCCTTGGAAGGAGATGACCCCTATTGAAATTGGGGTCATAAAGGTCAAGGTCACTGTGACAATAAGTGTGAAAATGTTTCCGATCAATAATTCGTCCACGAATTGACCGATTGGTTGGAAACTTCACATGTGCATTGGCCTTGGACAGTAGATGATCCCTATGGAAATAGGGGTATATAGGTCAAAGGTCAAGGTCACTGTCACAAAAAGTTTAAAAATTGTTCCCGATCAATAACTTTTAACCCAATTGACCGATTGACTTAATACTTCACATGTGCATTGGCCTTGGACAGTGGATGACCCCTATTGAAATTGGGGTCAGTAAGGTCAAAGGTCAAGGTAACTGTCACAATGAGTGTGAAAATCAAGGCCCTGTTTGGAGGGGGGGGGGCATATGTCTCAGACTGCGGAATTCTTGTAAAAACTGTGTTTAACATCTTTCTGCAATGGAAACATCTTTCTGCATTGGAAAATGTGATGTAATAGAATTCTTATTATACATCAAAAAGTTGTTCATCTTACTTTTCTTTTTTGGATGGCATGAATACACTATTCGCAATACTAATGCCACCCAAAGTATATGGTCTATGTTTGGGGTCAGAGAATTCACTTTACAGATCAAGTTTGTCCTCTGGTATCTGAGACCATGTCATCTCAGTACAGACAGACAGACAGACAGACAGACAGACAGACAGACAGACAGACAGACAGACAGACAGACAGACAGACAGAAAAGTTTACTAATGTCTCACTTTTGTACATACACACACAGTAAATCAGAACAAAATCATTATATATATATGTACAAAACCACTCTAAAATAATGTTTGTAAGTGATAGCAATGGTCTGAGCAAATAGAAAACTGTAAAATAATTGTTGCAGTTATGTACATGTATGTTATTCATATGATTTATAGTCATTAACGTCTTTTGAAGTGCGACATGTATAAGATATCACGATTGTCTTTACTTTCGGTACAATTGTGTTCCAGCTAGTAAACACAAGTACAATCAAGGCTGTTTAATTTCCTTGAACAATATCAAATAATATGTATGTTAATTAATAATCAAAATTAGCAGTTTTGCCAAGCAAAGATGAATTCATATATTATTAATTGAGGCCATGAAAATGTAAAGACCACCTTTATAAATGTGAAAAATAGAATTTGAGCAAATTATGTTGAACATTTTCGAGAGCTGGTAGTACAGATATTGTGCTTATTTCTATTTATTTTACTGTCCAAAGTCAGAAAAAGATCAGTTGCTGGGTTGGTTTAGGATCATGAAGTGAACATAGATATATATATTTATTTACCGGGTATCAAGTGTTTTCCTTATTATATATAGTTAAGTAGTGAATATAATTTAATTCCAATGCATGTACACGTACGTTCCCGAATGAGACTGCACCCTACTGGACTGTGTGGTAAATGGTGATAACTGTTTAAATTGTTATAACCAAAGCTTAGGTTAAATCTACTATTATGTCTAAGGAATAGTTTTTTTTAAATAGGAACTAATTTGATAAACTGTAGAACAGTAAAAACAAGACTATTGCCAAGCAATTATGTCCCCTACCGGCTCCACCATTGTTAGATTTTTTATTTTTTGTTGTTGCCATAGCAACCATAATTTTTGACGAAGGAACAAAATGAAATGACGTGCATAATGACCATATTGCCATCTATTCATGTTTCAAGTTTCATGAAAAAATATGAAGAACTTTAAAAGTTATCGCAGGATCCAGAAAAGTGTGACAGACTGACTGACTGACTGACTGACAGACAGACAGACAGACAGACAGACAGACAGACAGAGCGCAAACCATAAGTCCCCTCCGGTGAAACCGGTAGGGGACAATAATAAGAAATAAAATAAGTGTTATATAAGTTATAAAACAGAATATACAAAACTTAAATGTTTATGTTTAAAATAGTGCAACTAAATGAGTAAATGATGCCGATGTAAAACACATTGGGCACAACAAGTGAAAAACAATAACTTGCCATGAGCAAGGAAGTTTATAAAAACTTACACATAGTGTTACAAGTAATTAAGCATGCATAATTAATGTGGGGCAAAAGCTATATAACATAGTTAATTTAAAGCAATAGTTTGTTTTTCAGAAAATTGTCAGCAAAATGTTCTTGCTTTAACATTTACAATGGAAATTGAACTTTAACCAGCATGTTAAGATCAGCATATTAATGGACATCTTGTACAATAGCAGCAAATTTGTGTTAATCTTTCTGATTTTATAATCTTGTTTGCATTTGTCTAATTGCTGACATTTAAATTGCATGCTTGAGTTATGTAGTCATAATGTTAATCACCAAAAAAGGAATTTTAAGCCTTTGTGGTTGTCTTCTGTCCGTCTTACTGCATGCATCATGTGTTGTCAATATTTGCCTTGCGAAAACTCTAAATGCAGCATATATTGCAAAATCTTCATGAAACTTTGTTAAAACATTTGTCCGAATGATCTCGGCTGAGTTTGAACTTTGGGTCATGTGGGGTCAATAACTTGGTGACTTGGTCAAATAAAAGAAATAAGCTTGTGAACACTCTATAGGCCACATATATTTCCCAATCTTCATGAAACATGGTCAGATCATTTGTCTCAATGATATTTTGGCTGAGATCAAAACAAGCCCACTTAAAGTCATATTAAAGAATAAGCTTGTGAACACTATAGGCCACATTTATTTTCCAATCTTTATGACAACTTGTAAGAACTTCTGACCCAATTATATTTCAGCTTAGTTTGAAACTGGGTCATGTAGGGTAAAAAACCTGGTCGCTAGGTCATATTAAACAAATTGCTTGTGAACACCTTAGAGGCCAGTCCCCAGGCAAAACGATGACCATGGTAGACCATGGTCATCATGGTTTTTGATGGTTGACCATGGTATTTGATTGTCAACCATCAAAAACCGTGGTGGAACATGATCAGGAACATGGTCGACCATGGTTGACCATGGTCACAAAAAACATAGACCATGGTTGGGAATGGTGACCATGGTTAACCATGGTCAGCAATGGTGACAAAAGACAGACCATGGTTGACCATGGTCACAAAAAACATGGACCATGGTCGACCATGGTTAACCATGGTCGGCAATGGTGACAAAAGACAGACCATGGTTGGACATGGTCATTGCTGTTTTTACAAAGGAAGAATATTGTGTGCACAGGAAGTTGAAACGGGCAAGCTGAATGAAGACACATGGTTTATGTTATATTTGGAAATGTAAGTCTTTAATAAATTACCGGCTAAACTGATCAGCCATTGGTTCCATTTTAACTTCTTTGGCACTGTGTTCACCTATGTTTCCCAATTTTTGCTACATTGTATCACTTTTTCCTCTGCTTTATGAATGTTTTTGTCATCAACATAATCATAAGCATAACCAATCATTTCATACTCATTAACTGTTCGCCAACATGTCGATGAAGTGTCAGCAATTCAAATGATTTTATTACAATGTTGAATTTTATCTTTAAGTTCTTTCAGTAATTCAATGGCCCTGGACACATAATATTCCAAACACAAACACATCTCTTGTTCACATTGCATTTTCAGTTATTTGGTATTTCCAGTGTGTGCATCAAATTTTATTTCATATAACTTGTACTAGTGTGGAAATTATTTGGAATGGAATGTAAAAGAGTTAAGGGCATGTCATGTTAAACTTAAGGACATAGAAGTAAAGACCTATTCAAGTTTAAAATAGCCTGTAAATGACTGCAAGCCCAGGCGAAATGAAGGCCATATGACCATGGTATACCATGGTAGACCATGGTCATATGACCATGGTCGACCATGGTCATATGACCATGGTAGACCATGGCCAACCACGTTTTGTTAAATGGCACCACGGTCTTTGACCATGGTCATCATGACCATGGTCAACCATGGTATTTGACCATGGTCGACCATGTTATTTGACCATGGTCGACCATGGTCAACCATGGTATTTGACCATGGTCGACCATGTTATTTGACCATGGTTGACCATGGTCATGATGACCATGGTCAAAGACTGTGGTGCCATTTAACAAAACTTGGTCGACCATGGTTTAACCATGGTTTAACCATGGTCTACCATGGTAGACCATGGTCATATGGCCTTCATTTCGCCTGGGACATTAATGGCCCAATCTACATGAAACTTGATAAGTACATTTGTACCAATGATACCTCAGCCCAGTTTAAAACTGGGTCACATGAGGACAAAAACTAAGGTAGGTTACAAGGTCAAAATAAAGAAAAAGCTTGGGGACACTCTGGATGCCACATTTATTGCCCAATCCTTATGATAGATTTACAAATCATCATGAAGTCTTCATGAACATTTGTCAAAACATTTGTCCCAATTATAGCTTGGTTGAGTTCTTAACTAAAGGTTACATGGGGCCAAAAACAGGGTCACTTGGTCAAATAAATGAAAAAGCATTGCACTTGTCCGTTTATACGCTCTGGTATGTTTGTCCTCTTTAACTGCAGGATGTATGTGATCATTAACAAAGGAAGTTTGACGAGCTTCAGGAGAATCATGACCCTTTGTCTAGTTTTGCACTATTGAATATTTTGGTCCCTGAAGCTTGTGCTGTGAACTCCTCTTTAACTCCTGGATGGATCTCACTAAAACTTTCACAGTTGAATGACCTAAATGCTAAGGTGATCATAAATAAAGGCTTTTTTGCTGTGAAGAATTTTGGTAAATGTTCCTTATCTTTAAATTTCAGCAAGAGATTTTGATGTTAAGAAAGCAGAGAAAATGTTGCGATCGGTATGTACAAAATGTATGCATATAAGAATTTAAAAAAAGGAAAATCTAAAAAATATACATTGTGTAAGTCTTAACTTTGATTTACATTTACCCAGTCATTTGTCATCCAACATTCTGTCCAAATATAAGTCTTCTCAGATTTTAATATTCTCTGACAAAAATCTACATGGATATAATTCTTAAGTTTGGAGCTTTTAGTTTGTAGATTTAACTGTATTCATCAGCATAATTATGCTCGCCAGTATAGCTTATACTTGTAGGTTAATGCTAGGTGCACCTATTGGCTGTATTTGTATTAACCCATGGGCTTAAAATGTCATAACAGGTTCTTGACACAACAGGAATTAGAAAAGTCATATTGGCAGAAGTATACATTGGTTTTTCAAATCCTTGTATGAAATACATCAGTGTGAACGTATTAATTTCTTTAAGTGTCATATTCCTTTTTGCCTGCGAAGAATGTTTATACATCTTATAAACAATTGGCAGATTATAAAGAAACAAAGACCTTATTAAAATTGTTGATAGAATTATAGCTGCAGGTTTTCATTACACAACTTTGTTTAATTTGCAGGCAATGGAGTGGAGGAAGGCCATTGGAGCAGACACAATACTGGACAATTATGAGGAGATAGAAGTCATTGAAAAGTACCGGACCGGAGGAGTGTTAGGCCGTGATAAAACTGGATGTCCCATATATATTGACCCATATGGCCTCGTAGATATGAAAGGTATATATGCATAGGGTCAGTTAAATAACTCAAAGGCTGGATAAAACTGGCTGTCCCATATATATTGACCCATATGGCCTCGTAGATATGAAAGGTACATATGCATAGGGTCAGTTAACTAACTCAAAGGCTGGATAAAACTGGCTGTCCCATATATATTGACCCATATGGCCTCGTAGATATGAAAGGTATATATGCATAGGGTCAGTTAACTAACTCAAAACTAAGAAATGCAAATTTAATTTATTTTGATTTTTTCTCATTTAGAATTCAAGGAGAACATGTCAATCAGCTTATTGTATGATGCAGCCAGTATGTGAGCATGTCCAGAAAGGAGATGGCGTGCTTGATGCAGCCAGTATGTGAGCAAGTCCAGAAAGGAGATGGCGTGCTTGCATGTGTGTGTTCATATATATGAGCCTCGCTCTGTGAAAAGAGGGTTTAATGCATGTGCCTAAAGTGTCGTCCCAGATTAGCCTGTGCAGACAGCACAGGCTAATCAGGGACAACACTTTCCACTTTTATTATATTTTTCGTTTAAAAGAAGACGAAAATCCAGTTAAGGTGGAAAGTGACATCCCTGATCAGCCTGTGAGGACTGCCCAGGCAAATCTGGGACGACACTTTACGCACATGCATTTAACCCCCTTGTCACAGAGTGAGGCTCATATTGTCAAAATTCTTTTAAACAACTGCTTTGACACACTTAGACTGCCCTCAAATATGTTCATTGGGTTGTCCCCTGCCCAAATGTCTGAAATGGTTCTGATACATGATAAATTATGACCATCATACCTAAAAGCCAATACAAGAATATGTTTTTTCAATTAATTGCACTTAAGCGTTCTTTCTTAGGTCATTTACCAAAGTTATTTAACTGTTTAAGATGCATTTCAAAACTCCGGTGCTGTAGGTGTATCATGTGTGGCTGTGTGCATAAGGACATTATTTGCATACTTATTCTTCGTGTTGGTTTTGATTGTCATGTAGGAGAACATGTTTATTTTGTTTTTGTACCCCTTTTTAAAAAATGGAGCTTGTTTAACTTTTTTATTGCCATCATTTGCACAACAAATCAATAGGGAGGTACATCCTTCAAAGATTTAACACAGACCTTTAAGAGGGCATTTTTTTTGCCGAGTTGGCACTCTTGTTACTTAAGTATTTTTGTACTTTATTTCAGGTCTACTAAGTTCAGTTAAAAAGCAGGATTTGATGCGAAAATTCGTACATATCATGGAATTCATTGCCAAATCATGCGAAGAAGAATCTGCAAAGGTAACTCTAACACTATCATATTGATCTGAAGCTTGATAACAAAGACGCATATAAATGTTAATAAAAGTGTGTGTTTTTTCTTAAAGATGGAAACATGTAAAAAAAAAAGATTAAACATTTTACAAGTTGAAGAAGGTAAACAAAAGCCAGGAGGCATAAATGCAACTGCAAGAATAGCAGACGCGCGAGAATACTGGGTTTGAGTACATGTATGCTATGTAGAAGTGCAAAACATTATTTTTGTGTAGGTCACTATAATTATCTAGAGCTATGTTCCTTGATACTAGGCAATTTGGATACTTACATCATGGTTCATGCATACTTTGTTCTTATCAAAACTGAACTTTATGGGAGTGATGTTTACACTATGTAAAACTGAAAGATGTTATGTTTTGTGTCAGGCAGGCTATTTGTTGCAGAATTATTAGTCCTTAAACTTAGGCCATTGACTCTATAAATCAGCATTTTGTCATTTTGTTTGATAAATTTAAAGAAGTGGACGACAAAATGTTGAGATGAATTTTACCAATACTCATGTTGTCCTGTAACCAGCTTGAAATGAGCCATTGTGGGGGTATTTGTCATCTTTTATGACTGTTCATGATCATCATCTAATGTTAAAATAACTTTCCAAAGAAGTTTACCATGGGGATAACTGTCTCCCTAGCTCAAAGGTCAAGGCTAAACTAAAGAGGTCAAAGTTTAAATTTGTACATAATTCAGCTTATTGGGACTGTACATGCGACTTATCATTCATCATGAAGTTTTAAAATTGGTTGTCACATATTCTGACCAGATAACAATGTGTTGCATGCTAGGCCTGTTTCTGCAAGCTCATAAGTCAGGGTGATACTTTAAGGTCAAGTCTCAAACTACAGGCATAATACAGCATGTGCAGACTGTAATTCCATAAATAAACCCCATCGTGCAGTAACACCTACTGCCACCCAGGTGGGCAGGGTATATCTGTTCAACTGGTGGAAATGGGGAGTTTTAATAATTGTTGTAATGTTAATACTACTTTTAGCACAGGTGAAGCTTATCTGATTTGACCAGCATAGAATGGCCACCGGAAAAAAACTTAAGAAACCAAATTTTCGCAAACTTAAGTACCTTTTACCTTGAAGATATTCATATTTAATATAAAGTTTGCGATTAAATGCCTCTTTGTGATTATTTATGGATGGGTTTTATATAAAAAAATCTGTCATTATTTATTTTTTGTTCAAAATCGCCTTTCCCATGAGATTTTTTCATTTTCTCATGGGATTTTTTGTTTTCCCATTTGATTTTTACCCATGGGATTTTTTTTCTATCGAAGAAAATTGAACGAAATCGGCACAAATATTTTGCAATGCTTAAAATCGATAACTAAGCATAAACACATGTATTTTTTTCTTAAAAAATCCCATGCAGACAGTGGGAAAAAATCCTGTGGGAAAAAAAACGAAAAAACCAATGGGAAAATGCAAAAATCTCACGGGAAGACCAACTTTGCACATACATTTCATAGTGAAAAAAACTAATTTTTTAAGCAAAAATAATCAATTATTATTCAAAATGAAGACTTTTCGCGTCTTTTATCTCAAAGAGTAAAATCTTAAAGAAAAAGGGTACTTAAGTTTGCAAAATTTCTAAATTTGGAAAAGAATAATTCACTAGGCTGATAAACCTGCATGCTTCCAGGCAGATAGAGACACTTTTGTAGCAGACGCTTCCTTCATATTGCTTGACAAGGGTCATACTTAAGACTAGGGTCATACTTTACACGAACCCAGTGATTTTAATCTGGGTTGAAAATGACAATTACTATCACCAATTTATAACGCATGCAAATGCAGTACACTGTGGCAATATTAAATGTTGAAATGAATTTTATCATATTAAGTTAATTTCAGTTTGATGTGTCTGAAAACTAAAAGTTGCTCACATGTTCAAATAATTACATAATAATGGGCATTCTTGATAATAATTGATATGTCCTGTGATGTTTGTTTTTTAACCAGGTTTTCCGAAGGAAAAAACTGGTTATTAGATTAGCGAATGCGGGCGGGCTGGCGGGCGGGCGGAACAAGCTTGTCCGGGCCATAACTATGTCGTTCATTGTCAGATTTTAAAATCATTTGGCACATTTGTTCACCATCATTGGACGGTGTGTCGCACGAAATAATTACGTCGATATCTCCAAGGTCAAGGTCACACTTTGAGTTCAAAGGTCAAAAATGGCCATAAATGAGCTTGTCCGGGCCATAACTATGTCATTTATTGTGAGATTTTAAAATCAGTTGGCACATTTGTTCACCATCATTGGACGGTGTGTCGCGCGAAAGAATTACGTCAATATCTCCAAGGTCAAGGTCACATTTTGAGAAAACAGATTGAATTTGATTGAATTTGACACAAGGGGGATAACTAAAGACAATCAGTAACAATGCACATTGTTAGTTGCTTCCCTTTATCAGACTTTTTTTTTTCACATTGAAAACCTGGTTTTGTGACAATTTTGTCCCTTGTTTAAATGTTAACTGTTGTTTGCCAGACTTTATTATACCTTTGCAAACAAAGTTTGACATGAGGTATATAGATGTCACACTTTTGGTTGGTTTGTTGGTTGGTTGTCTTTGATTGGTTGGTCTGTTCTCGGAAAGAACTTCGTCTTAACTCAAGGGATTGAATTGAAACTTGAAATATCTCATCACCATGAAGTGCAGATGTGCAAGACATCTTTTTGATGACCCAAGATCCACACGTTCTTGAGTAATTTTCCCTCGCCATTTGTTTGCATAAAATGTTATTAGCAAAGTGATTACAAAGAATAATAAATCCATATTCTCTATATTATTGCATGCATGAAGATGTTTTTCTATGGCTTTGATTTTTAGAATGGAAAGTCTGTTGACCAGACGACGGTCATATATGATTTACGGAATATCGGAGTAAAACATATGTGGAAGCCAGGTATTATATGGGGTTTGTGGAATCATAGTTGTTGTTACACATACCAGGCTTGCAGTTTTGTTTTAGTTTGTTTTAGTTTAGTATCACATACCCTTTCAGTGCACTCTAGTTGTGAAGCTATATAAATCTCCAAATTGATATTTGCTTATGTATTACCAGGCAATCTGAATTTTTTTGCCCTACCAAAACACCTTTTCTCTTAAATATAGCGCCAAAAAAACAGCATCTAGTTATTTTAGCTGTTTGGTTTTTACAACAGTTGGAAACACCTATCGAAGCACTGGCTTATATATATGACTTACAAGGATACAACCTGGGACTGTTGTCAAGAGAATGTACGTAGAATAGGAATCTCTCCCTCCTACTTCAGGATGTTTTTGCTTTTCCACACTGCTTTGAGCTTTTTAAAATTATTTATTGCCTAAACCAAACAGAACTTAATTATGGTTAATTTAGCTTATTTATTAACTCCAAGGAGATAATGACTTTGTAGAATGAGCCCGTCTCCCAGCATTTTGTTATTATCTTCTATATTCTTTTTAATTTTCCTGAATACCTACTGCGAAATGATTATGTTTTTTCCACCTGACTTATCTCTCAGCACATCAGCATCTTAAAGGAAAAGACAAGATCTTCTCATCCCAGCTTTAGGAATTTCATTCAAACTACTACAGGAAAACAAGAGGTCGCTATGGCGTAGTGGTTATGGTGTCTCCCTTGGGAGGTCAGGGGTTTGGATCCCCATTGTTGAAGTTTCAGATTTCCCCAAGAACCAGTTCTACCCAGGAAACGTACTCGAAAGCGTTTCAATAGGCTTAGGCTATACATGCAATCAAGCTAAAATAAACAGGTTTAAAGTAAGAAAGCCCTTTATATACACTAAACCGGTTGGTCTAGTGTAATTGTTACTTAAGTTTGAAATTTGTTAAGAAAGTGGGCTTTCTTTTTTCTTTTTCTTTTCGACATTTGCATGCATAATTCACTGCAACTCCATAATATCGCGGTCCATTATATTGCAATGTCCAATATATTGCCAATAAGCTAGGGCTCCCAAAAATCCGAGGAGCATGATCACTAAATGACATGTTTTAATCTTTGAATTTGCTTACTCAGATAAAAACCTGTTCAAACTAGTATTTCACCCTTCCCTTTATTTTGCGGCTTACACACAGTTGATTAGTTACAGTGTTGTTTGTAACACTTAAGAAATAACCAATTATATTATACCTCACATAAATTTGTTTCTTCTTTGCGTATATAAACTACACTGGTCTGTTATTTTGAATAGTGCCCGGTAAAGGTGCGTGCGCATTAAGTCAGCGGGTATTATTCAAAATAACGGACCTGTGCTGACTAGATGCGCGCGCATCTAATAGTGCCCACTTTATATCTTATATGTTTATGCATATGTACGGGGAACCTATCAGGTACATCATATAATATATAATATAAACAACATTTATAATTTAAACTACATAATATAATATATAATTTATAATATATAATAATATATAATAATATATAATAACATATAATAATAAATAATAATATATAATAATATATAAGAATATATAATATATAATAATATATAGTTATATATAATATAAATATTGATGGAATTTATATTGTGTTATTTATTTTTATTTCTATTGACATTTATCTGCACAAAAATGTTCGGTATAATTAAGAAATAGAAAACCTCACTTCAGGCCCAATGGCAGAATAGTTCGGCTTCGTTCCATATACTATTTGGGGCTGCCTGGCTGGTCACTATTCTGCCATAGGGCCCTCAGTGAGGTTTTCTATTTCTTATAGTGTCATATCCTATGTTTTAATGCAAGGTTACTTTACAATACAATTATTTTAGTTTATAATTTTATTGAACTTGAAATATATTCTTACTTTATTATTTGAGTTTCTAATATGTTAACAAAATATATATAAATATAATTTTGTACAACCATTTCTATTAAAAAAAATAAAAAATTATTTACTTTGTAATAATAATGAAATGTCATACATTTTGCTGACTCATTGCTTTTGGGTTTTGCAGGTGTTGATATGTACCAGTCCTTAGTTGATGCAGCAGAAAGCAAGTATCCAGAGGTGCTAAAACGAGTATTTGTTATCAACAGTAAGTGAATAGAGGAAACCGATTTGATTAAATGAGCCTCGCTCTGAGAAAAGGGGGCTTAATGCATGTGCAGTCTGCACAGGCTAATCAGGGATGACACTTTTGTCTGTAATTGTATTTGTCGTTTAAAGAAAGACTCTTCTTGACGAAAATCCTGTTTAGGCGTAAAGTGTCGTACCTGATTAGCATGTGCAGACTGCACTGTCTAATCTGGGACGACACTTTACGCCTAAACATTTAACCCCATTTTTGTCACAGTGCCACTCATATAATTTTCCTCACCTTGGTGGAGGTCTGAAGTTGAGATTTATTTATGGACCCATATAATAACATATATGGAGTTTTTATGCCCCCGGATCGAAAGATCGGGGGTATATTGTTTTTGGTCTGTCTGTTTGTCATTTTGTCTGTCATTCTGTCCCAAAACTTTAACCTTGGTCATAACTTTTGCAATATTGAAGATAGCAACTTGATATTTTGCATGCATGTGTATCTCATGGAGCTGCAGATTTTGAGTGGTGAAAGGTCAAGGTCATCCTTCAAGGTCAAAGGTCAAATATATGGCTTCAAAGCGCAGTAGAGGGCATTGTGTTTCTGACAAACACAGCTCTTGTTTAAATTGAGGTTTGTAAAGGCATCCACTTAGTATGCACTGTCATTGGTGGACAATTTTAGTCGAGGTTTGTTTGTGACTCCTTTGATAATGGTAAATTAATGTCATTTGATGGAGATTTGGTTATTTAATATGGCTGAGGTTTTGTAGAGGTCTTTGAGTTGGGGTAAGATTAAGAACATAGTTATTAAAGAAGCTATTTTAGTTTGTTGTCTGCCTCCAATTCATTGGGTCTATTGGTTCAACATTAATGGAGGGTTAAATCATGGTAAGGTCTTCAGAGCACCTTAATCAAGCTGCACTTAACCATAAATAGATGGTGTGTTACTGTCCGGATTTGAAATGGGTTTCTTAGGGCCTAGAATGTTCAAGTGAAACTCTTTACCTTATGGTGTCAATAAAATTACCAATTATATTGTGGTCATTCTTGATGAAAGCATTGTAAGTTCTTTTATAACTATATCTGATCTAAAACAACAGTTGCGATCGATTCTATATCAACTTAAAATATCTGTATCAACAATTATTTATATGCTATTTTATAAAATTGTATTCCAGCTTATTGATAATTACAATATAAAACAATATCTGTGTTTATGTTTTAGGTCCAAAGTTTTTCCCGCTGATCTGGTCTCTTGTCAGACCCTTTCTGCACGAGAACACTGCTAAGAAGGTTTTAGTTTTATCTGGTATGCATTTTGACTTTTCAATACTGATAATAAGATAGCTTTTGCTCTTTTAATAACGATTATAGTAATTGTTTAGTTGCTGTTTTCATAAAAAAAGAATTTAAGCTTAAATCAAGTTATATTAAATAATTTACAGCTTTAATACTGTACCTAGGGCCATCCTTAAAAAATTGTTTGTTTTGGATAACCTGACCAAAACTATTACAGAGCAGGTGGTTTGCTCGTAGGTGGTTTTGTACTTTTTATGAAATTTTTGTATAAATGTAAGTCTTTTTATTTATACTAATAAGGAATCAATTTAAAATCTCTACAAATAATCTAAATGAAAAATGCTTGAATTTTTCATGCAGCTTATGACCCAACACACAATTATTCTGAAAAACGTTGGTGCTGGGTGAAAAACATCATATCTTTGTTTTGCTCCTGTTATGCAACATTCACATGGATAGGTTAGCCCCCCCCCCTAGCTTGTTTGACTAGATGTAATAAGCACAATTTATTATAAACATAATTATTATTATTGATATTAACTTTGGATGCACAATTATTTTATTAAAGTAAATAAATAAGTAAAACGTTAAAAAACCATGTTTCTTCGGAATGGCTTCTTGTCCTGTAGTTATTCAATGAATAGGAAACTAACTTTTATTTACTGTAATTCTCATTTACCTGATACTATGTTCTAACCCATCTGTTTTGCTTTCCTGCAGGGAATTACAAGGAGGCCCTTCTGAAGGAGATAGATGCTGACCAGCTGCCAGCCTGCTATGGTGGTACATTGACAGACCCTGATGGCAACCCACGCTGTGTTACTCACGTGAGTTCTCTCCCTTAGTAATTTCATATCATTGAAGCCACACAAGATGTGAAAGTTGCGTAATACAGAATGATAAAAAGGTAAGAAAAGTCCCCAACAATTCATAATATACTGGTAAGTCATTTTTTTCTTTTACAAATACAGAATGAACATAGAAGAACAAACAAAGTTAAATACGTCGAATATTGTTTTGTGTAGTCAAATTCTGATTTTGTTTTTGCATTTTTCGTTTTTACATTTTTTTTTTCGTTTTACAACATAAAACTGGATTTTAATAAATGGCTGTTGAAAGTTTACCTTGTGAGTGCTTTGATAACCAGTCTGTCCCATACAGATCAATCAAGGAGGCACGGTCCCGAAGGAATACTACAACCAGTCTATGCCCCATGGTAAGATGACCACAGTCAGTATTGGCCGTGGCTCATCCCTACAGCTGGAGTACGAGGTCCACAGACCCAACAGTGTCCTCAGGTAGTATTTCTCTGTTTTAATACCAATGTGAGTCGCGTTCTGAGAAAACTGGGCATAATGCATGTGCGTAAAGTGTCGTCCCAGATTAGCCTGTGCAGTCTGCACAGGCTAATTAGGGACTACACTTTCTGCCTAAATTAGATTTTTGCTTAGAAGAGACTTCATTTAAACGAAAAATGTCATACAAGCGGAAAGTGTCGTCCCTGATTAGCCTGTGCGGACTGCACAGGCTAATCTGGGACAACACTTAACGCACATGCATTATGCCCAGTTTTCTTAGAAGGCGACACATATAACCTTGCATTTTTGTGTGTTAAAATGCTCCATGTGTCCTTTCTGAAAATACGATGAAGGCCTATATCTTCCGTGTCGTAAAACAATTTAATGTGTTCTTTCTGTACATGTTTGCAAAGAATGGTGGATTAATGCTCAAGACTTTTTTTGCAGCTTTCATAAAGACTTTATAAGCAGCATTAAAAATGGCTGGTTATTCAGAATTCATGAAATGGTCACAATTAAAAATAGATGAAACTTAAAAAATTTGGTAAAATAAATAAAAGTGTTAAGTAACCTCTAAGAATTTAAAAACCTTACAGAGATACATATTCTTTCATCGTGATATCCAGTATTATTATTATTGTGGCATATTTCTGGCTGCAAATCATTGTGAATCTGTATTTGACATAAGTGGTCACAATCCGAATTTTTTCCTGTTAACACTATTAACAGAATTCCACAAAAGTTTTATACTTGGCACAAAATAACTGAAAATATTTCCCAGTATCTTACGACATAACCAAGTATATATGTTGTTGGCAGAAATATGCCAACCTACCATATTTATCAAAAATATGAGTTTTAATCTTGTGAGAAAAAGGTCACAATTATAATTAACCTCATATTTATCATCAAATAATATCATAATATATTTGTTATAGCTTTTTAAAAATACATATCAAAACTAGTGATCATTTGATAAAGATTGTTTTGCTCTACACAAAGTTCTGTCGATAAATATTGATGCATAGATATTTGCTCTACATAAAATAGTTCAACTTGCAGGGTATGTTTGCAGGTATGAATTTCAGACGGAAGATCATGACATTGGCTTTGGCGTTTTCCGAAAAGTCACGAAGGAGCGACTAAAGGCAGAGGATATGACCACGGTGTTACCCACAGAACGAAGTAACTGTTATCTAGTCCCAGAAGACGGCGTCATAGATTGTGAAGAGCCTGGCATTTGTAAGTGTTATCATAATTGTGTCGTGTTCTGAGAAAACTGGGCATAATGCTTGTGCGTAAATTGTCATCCCAGATTAGCCTCTGCAGTTCGCACAGGCTAATCAGGGACGACAATTTCCGCTTTTATGGAATTTTTCGTTTAAATGATGTCTCTTCTTAGCGAAAATCCAGTTTAGGCGGAAAGTGTCGTCCCNAATATATGTGTCGCGTTCTGAGAAAACTGGGCATAATGCATGTGCGTAAAGTGTCATCCCAGATTAGCCTGTGCAGTCCGCACAGGCTAATTAGGGACGACCCTTTCTGCCTAAATTTGATTTTTGCTTAGAAGAGACTTCATTTAAACAAAAATGTCATAAAAGCGGAAAGTGTCGTCCCTGATTAGCCTGTGCGGACTGCACACGCTAATCTGGGACAACACTTTACGCACATGCATTATGCCCAGTTTTCTCAGAACGCGACATATATAACCTTGCATTTTCGTGTGTAAAAATGTTCCATGTGTCCTTTCTGAAAATACGATGAAGGCCTTTATCTTCCGTGCCGTAAAACAATTTAATGTGTTCTTTCTGTGTGTTTGCAAAGAATGGTGGATTAATGCTACTTTTTTTGCAGCTTTCATAAAGACTTTATTAGCAGCATTGAAAATGGCTGGTTATTTAGAATTCATGAAATGGTCACAATTAAAAAAAGATTAAACTTAAAAAATTTGGTAAAATAAATAAAAGTGTTAAGTAACCTCTAAGAATTTAAAAACCTTACAGAGATACATACAATGTATCCTTTCATCGTGATATCCAGTATCATTATTATTGTGGCATATTTCTGGCTGCAAATCATTGTGAATCTGTATTTGACATAAGTGGTCACAATCCGAATTTTTTCCTGTAAACACAATTAACAGAATTCCACAAAAGTTTTATACTTGGCACAAAATAACTGAAAATATTTCCCAGTATCTTACGACATAACCAAGTATATATGTTGTTGGCAGAAATATGCCAACCTACCATATTTATCAAAAATATGAGTTTTAATCTTGTGAGAAAAAGGTCACAATAATTAACATCATATTTATCATCAAATTATATCATAATGTATTTTTCATAGCTTTTTAAAAATACATATCAAAACTAGTGATCATTTGATTAAAGATTGTTTTGCTCTACACAAAGTTCTGTCAATAAATATTGATGCATAGAAATTTGCTCTCCATAAAATAGTTCAACTTGCAGGGTATGTTTGCAGGTATGAATTTCAGACGGAAGAACATGACATTGGCTTTGGCGTTTTCCGAAAAGTCACGAAGGAGCGACTAAAGGCAGAGGATATGACCACGGTGTTACCCACAGAACGAAGTAACTGTTATCTAGTCCCAGAAGACGGCGTCATAGATTGTGAAGAGCCTGGCATTTGTAAGTGTTATCATAATTGTGTCGTGTTCTGAGAAAACTGGGCATAATGCTTGTGCGTAAATTGTCATCCCAGATTAGCCTCTGCAGTTCGCACAGGCTAATCAGGGACGACAATTTCCGCTTTTATGGAATTTTTCGTTTAAATGATGTCTCTTCTTAGCGAAAATCCAGTTTAGGCGGAAAGTGCACAGGCTAATCTGGGACGACACTTTACGCACATGCATTTTTCCCAGTTTTCTCAGAACGCGACACAATTTATACTTGTTGACATGTCTTTGTTGAGGTTAATGTTTTTTTTCTGGCACATGTTAAAAAAAGGTTAAAATCTAACTTGGTCAAAGGACTTTGCAATAAGAACTGTGTTCAAATAATTCACAGATGCTTTTTTTAATACTGATTTTATTTTAGCTTCAAAAAAATTAATAAATTGATAATTATAAATTCAAAATCCTACCAAATGAAAAATCCACTTTAAACTTTATACTTTAGTAAGTGAGATAAAAAGATGCACTTTTTCTCTGCTAAGCATTATTCAATTTAAAAGTCCCATTTCATTATTTATTGATTTACTTGAAATTATCAGAATTTGATAAATTGTAAGTTTCAAATAACTGAAAAATCTAAATAAATGTTTCTTTTTCAGATGTTTTCCGGTTTGACAATACCTACAGCTGGGCTCGGAGCAAGAAACTGCACTACCTGATAGAGGTGCTGGAAGTCCCGTCATCAGAGACTGGTTCCCAGAGTCCAGAGGATGATTTTGTGCAAGCAGTCGAGAACCAGTCTAGCACCTTATAATAGTTAGGTAGTTAGGCAGATTCTACTATATGGGACCATTCCAAGAGTTAATAGCAGCTCTTTAGTGACATGCATGATATTATCTTAAGAATTTGTGCAATAGACTAATATGGGCATTGACTAGATTTTGGAAAATTAAACAAGTCTGATGGTGCATACCAAGTTTACAAGCCTTTCAAAACCACATACTGAATGTGCCATAACTATTTAAATGATGACTATTTACAAAGTTATTGAGATCCAGTAAGCAACATTTGAGATCCAGTTTACAATTTGAATGCTAGTTATTCACAAATGCAATATGTTTCCCTGAAAAGAATATACAATTGAGAACCAGTCACTTGTTAAATAGCATGTAATTAGTTAAGCAGCAACCCTTCTCTTAGCTTCCCTGCAATAAAGATCCAGTCTTAAGGCATTGATTGAAATAAAATTTGTCAGAGTATTCCTCTAGGAGATTATGCAATGGGGAACAGGTCCAAAGTTTAAAGTAGGTATTCAGATACATGTCAGAATTGTTCAGGTCTGAATCAGGACATTCCATTCAAATTGTTGGGACCTTTGACCTCAAAGTTGGACTGTCCCACTAGGACACCTAAAACGATCTTTCATTTAACCTTAAATTAAGTCAGCAGTCAGTATTATACTAAGAAACAAAACGCTAAATTTCGGGCCAGTATAGACGTAAAATGATTTTAAGAATTTCATGTACACAAACATTCTCACATTTCTAGAAGTAAACACACCTGAACCATGCGCATTACATCATAAAGTGAAATGTAGGGTATGCTTCTATTTGACGTCAAATCGGGACAGTGGTATTCCCATTGAACATGTGCAAATTGTGTTAAGCGATATGTGCGCATCAAGCACTTTTCTTATTTGACCAATCATCTAATGAATTTAAATTTAGATTAAAACTATTTTTCTGAAAACCAGAAGAAAACGAAAGGAAATGTATATGAAGAAAATCAACTTGTGTTTGTGTTCATTCAATTTGTTTGATATACAAAACGCTGTTTTGACAGATTATACATGTATATTTAGACCTCGGGTGGAATGATACACAGAAAATCTATATAGCGACTCCTATAAAACAGGCAAGTAGCAGTAGCGAGTTGTTGGAAGGAGCAATAAAGGGATAAGCGATGGTAACCTTTAGCTGGACAGAGCCTGAATTGCAGATTTCATTGTGAACTTATTGAAATTGCATCGTTTTTTATGAATGTCGACATAAATCGTCTCATATCGGGACACCTGGAGAAACAAAAGCCAGACTGTCCCGCTGAGATTAGGCATGTATACAGTTTGGCAATTGAAAGTCGATCGTAAGCAATTGAGAATAAGTACAACAGTTGTAAGTACAGTATCATTTCTTTAACGCAAGCATCAACAACTTGAAAACCTATGATAGACTGAACAAACTTTATATTATCTGCAAAATCCTTCATACTTGAATAAGAGATTGCAACCTTTTACTCGAACATTTGTGTAAGTCCATAATCTTAGGCAATATTGAAATTAACCCTCAATAACTCCAAGAGGATTTCCATACCTCTGTCTAAATACTGACTGACAGGGGTAAAACATTCGCAGCTTGTTAAAGCTGTGAAAGATTGAAGTGGCTATGTTCTCAACAAGTCAATTATAATTGAAGCAGCTTAGGCAGTAAATGAAAATCCAGATTTAGAACTGCCATGATGTCAATTAAAGACCTCCCAAGTACAAATCCTCTTGTACCCTTATTTCCTAAAGATTTGTTATTAGTTTGAATGTGGACAGTTTATTTCCATTAAGTATGTATAGTACAATATTACAGGTGTTTACATAATTATTCTGAAATATGACTTTGTCATTGTTTGTGTATCCATTTGGTTTAAAAAAAAAGTTCATTCATGTACATTTACTTTAATAGTGATGTGCCACAGTAACCGATAAACATGGATTACAGACAAGCCCTTCATGTTGAAACTGCTGGCCATATTATTACAATGTAAAATACACTGTAACTCCTTTATAACGCGGTTGACGGGGTCCAATCAACGCGACCGCGTTANCAGATTTAGAACTGCCATGATGTCAATTAAAGACCTCCAAGTACAAATCCTCTTATACCCTTATTCATAAAGATTTGTTATTAGTTTGAATGTGGAAAGTTTATTTCCATTAAGTATGTATAGTACAATATTACAGGTGTTTAAATAATTATTCTGAAATATGACTTTGTCATTGTTTGTGTATCCATTTGGTTTAAAAAAAAGGTTCATTCATGTACATTTACTTTAATAGTAATGTGCCACAGTAACCGATAAACATGGATTACAGACTAGCCCTACATGTTGAAACTGCTGGCCATATTATTACAATGTAAAATAATAACATCACAATTTGTTTTGGTATCTATGGATATACAATTAAGTTCACCATTAAAAATCATGTTCTAAATGATATATCCAAGTCAATTATTGGCCTGTTTTTAGTTATACTAAATAATGTAATAAAAATATTTAAAAAAACAACAACACTGAACTCATGAGGCTGAAGAATTTATTTTTGTCAGAAATTATTATTGAAATAAGGGAGGCAACAATTGCAATACTCAATCTTGCCCAGCCGTTACTTACTTACCCCTGAAGAATAATCAGTTTCCATAACTAATGGGAGTGGCCGAAAAAATTTAATGTGAAAAATCAAGAACAACATCAGCAAGTACTTATATGTTTAATTGTTTGTAAGTTTTTCCATAGTTTTGATTTTATTATGTAGAAATCGTATGGCCCTGTCAGAAATTTACATGTAAATGTATTGCTTCTGAATGTTAGTTTATTTTGCAAAGAAATAAAATATTTCTTGTATGCCAATGAAAATACAAAATTGCACAGGCTAATCAGGGACGACACTTTCCGCTTTTATGACATTTTTCGTTTAAATGAAGTCTCTTCTTAGCAAAAATCAAAATTATCCCTAATATTCATATACATGGTATATTGTGCACCACTGGTAAAGGCTAAATTAATAATAAAGTTAAAAGATAAAGTCTTGTACCTTTGCAATAGAGAAAAAAAAATTGTTAAGACTTTACGTGATGCATCTGTATATTAGTCTTTTTCTGAATGTTTTTATATTATACAATTTTACTATAATTTTGATTTGCATACGTCAACATGGGAGAGCAAGTTTTTTTTCTCTGTTAAACAAATCCCAAAATGTACTTTGAATTTCTTCTTCTTTTTTTTTCCTGTACTTTTAGTTTTTTTAACCCAGTACCCTGTTCCAGATTAAAATCTGGGTAACCAGGCTTATATATCTAGGTAACCAGGCTAATTGATTTAAGTCACATTGCACAGATCAGGTCATGAGAACATGCAGTGAAATCATTCTTAATTATGCTGCTTTTGTTGGGATGTTTGTGTAATTTGCTCTGTATCATTTATTTTTAAAACATTAGTTACTGAT
>VMBQ01001787.1:79597-160699 GCA_007657795.1 Dreissena rostriformis
GGGGGGCTTCTTAACCCAAAACTTACTATAAAATAAATGGTTTTCCTTGACTGTTTTGCAAACCAATTACAAATACCTTAGAGCTGCCAAAGGCGATGTTAAGTTGAAGGGAGGAAGGGCTACTACCCTCAGGTGATTTCCGAACCCAGTATTAATGCATTAAGGCGCTATATTTTATTATAAAGGCAATAATAAGTTAGAGGGGTTGATTCACTGACCATCCCGGACATATGCCCACTAAATATTCGTATTAACGAGAGATTCATGCCCTGCCGGATCAAATTCCATCCGGACACTGGCCCTTCCAACATTGTCAGCAATAATTGCCAGTTTTCAGGTCGTAATTATAAGCAATAATTGTTAAAAAATGTCCCTTTAAGTGTTATCAGGCACCCAATCCTTAAGGCATAATCATAACACTGCTATAACAATTTTATGTTTTTGTGTCGGCACTTTAATGTACTTCTTGAAAATTAATAAACACATTTGTGGTATTACACTTGTTTGAGACAAACAAAGCTCGTTTTCACCTGGAGGTCACATTTCTCATCCAATCTTGATGAAACTTGCTCAGAATGTTCATCTTAAAAATATCTAGGCTGAGTTCGAAACTGGGTTACATGTCAAAAAACTAGGTAACCAGATCAATTCTTAGAAAAAACTTGTTTTCACTCTATAGGCCACATTAACTTCTCAATCTTGATTAAACTTGGTCAGAATGTTTATTTTGACAATATATGGACTGAGTTTAAATCTGGGTCATGTGCGTTCAAAACAAGGTCACCAGGTCCAATCTTAGAAAAACTTTGCTTTTACTTTAGATCCCACATTTATGATTCAATCTTGATGAAACTTTGTCAGAATGTTAACTTGACAAACGCTAGGCCGATGTTCAAATCTGGTCATGTGTATCCCAAACTAGATCACCAGGTCAAATCTTAAAAAAAACCTTGTTATCCCTTTTGATGCCACATGTATGATTCAGTCTTGATGAGGCTTGGTCAGACTTTTTATATTTATATTATCTAGGCCGAGTTCGAATCTAGGTCACGTGCGTCATAAAACGAGGTCACCAGGACAAATCATAGAAAAAAACAGTTAATCACTATAGAGGCCACATTTTCGACGATCTTAATGAAACTCGGTCAGAATCTTTATATTCACAATATCAAGGCCGAGTTCGAATCAGGGTCATGTGCGTCCAAAAACTATGTCACCAGATCAGATCATAGTTAAAACCTGGTTATGACTGTATAGGCTACAATTATGACTATATCTTGATGAAAACTGGCCAGAATGTTAATCTAGGCTGATTTCGAATCTGGGTCACTTGCATTTTAAAACTTGATCACGACGTCAAACCTTAGGAAAACCATGTTATCTTGGAACAGGCTAGATTTATTACTCATTCCTGATGAAACTTGGTTAGAATGTTTATCTTAAAAATAATCTGGGTTGAGGTCGAATCTGATTCACGTGCATCAAAAAACTAGGTCACCAGATCAAATCTGAAAAAAACTTTGTCACCTCTAAAGAGGCCATATTTATATCAATATTGATTAAACTCGAAACATGTATATCTGGATAATACCTTGGTCAAGTTCGATTCTCTGTCACATGTGTCCAAAAACTAGATCTCCAAGGTAGGTTTCGACCATTGGTTTTCCTCGAAATCAGGTGAGCGCTTTAGGACCATTATGTTTTTGTCAAACACATGCTGCTTCAGCGCAGTCACGTTCTACAGTTTTGTAGATAGAATGCCGTAAAGGACATAACAGTTTTAAATTCAAGAAAGGTTTCACAGAGGCGTCTCTGATAAATTAAAAATAATTTACAAATAATCGAACAAAAAGTGAAACCATCGAAAGTTCAACTAAATAAGAGCGAAGCACACTACATTTTTATCTTCAGCAAAACATATATTATGAATAAATGAGTTAATCTTTTCCCGATGTGTGTTATTTGTTCAAACATTCAAATTTTGTCGGAGGCAAACAAATATTAATATTACTGTTGGTGCCAAAAAATTTGCATTTGCTGTCCTGTTTCGGAAACACTTCATTTATCTGCCCATACATGAAAGTATTTTTTTTTATCAAAAGTTATTTACTTTATTAACGATTTAGAATTATGGACTGCTTATAATATTAACATATATGGTTGACCTTATTCACATACAGGCAGTCCGAAAAACTGCCAGAGGACCATACATTGCTTATACGACTCCACATGTTGTTGTTTTTATATTAGGCGGGTTGGCGTCCCTGTTTTACTGAAACATGTTCAGTATTTCATCAACTGATTTTTGAGACATGAATGAATTTGTAGATGTTGTACCGATCTCCGCTATAACGTTCCCCGCCCTGCTTCCCACAACGACTGTCTGCCCTCCCCACGGAAATCATCCCGAGCAAGGTCTGTAGTTAAAATGTGTTTGTTGGTGTACGTTCCCCAAACAAAGTTCACCTTTTTACAAGACTTCACACTTTTAAATTGACGAAGACTGTCAAGGTTGCAAGCAGATTTGTCAAATTTGTCTAATGCTTAAAACTGATTTCCATGGAAGTTTAGGTTTTAGAATGTCTCAATTTGTCCAGTAGTATTTATAAAACGATTGTCAACGACGTATTTTGCTAAGTTCGCAACTAGCAGCTGGGAACATGAAATGTATGGTTTGCATTCGTTTTAACTGTCATCAGTTTGTAGAATTTTCAGCACAAAACACAGTCATAGACATAGTTTGTTCATTTTCTGTAAATGTCCTTATTTTCTTCTTTTTCTTTCCGACCTATCACAAACAGACCGACAGAACGTTTTATGGACGTAAACTCTACAGTTTTTTTGTCATTTACAAATAGTTAAAAATACATATATACATATTCTCATGTCAACGTTAATACAAGCTCGTAAAGCTTAGAATCACATACATCGCGTAAAGATTATCATACATTATAAATACTATAATAATTTTGTTTTCTAATAACTTTATAATAAATAATAACGATTACAAAATCGTTAAAAACAAGTTTCATAACACAGTTAAAGTACACATTTATTTAAATGAAAAACGGATCGGTCAGCGCGATTTAATGTCCGCTTAAAAGAGGTTAAGATGTAAGATAGTGTTACAAAATGTTTGTTACCAAAGGTCGCCCATTCAAGGACCGGTCATAGTCCGCAGGTTACCCATTAATCCGGCGGAGAATGTGTTTGTCGACCTTACCGAATTACGTGCTCACGGGTTTATTTATTGCTAAAGGTTCGAAAGTAAGCTTTGCATATGAAATAAGGTGTACTATGTTACTAATGTATCGTGTTTTAACGTGAAATAAATGTATTGTCTGCGTAGTTCAATAGTGGCGTTAGCTCAAGTGTTCATTTACCTTAATTATATATTTGTGTACTTGCTACTCGTTCATGTGTTACCTTTACTTTAAACTATAATTGCTATGTGAATAGTAACAATGGTGTAACAAAACGAACGTCCTTCACGCGGCTTAACTGGTCACTGACATTAGATGACTGACTGCCCGACTACAATGATAATTGGATAATGGTGTTTAAACCGTTAATACATACATTGCGAAATAATGACCGATAGTTATGAAATACGTTGGACGCCTCGTTAGACTATGTTGATTTTGATTCTCATATACATGTTTATGCGGGGCAAGCACGTGAATAGAACCGTGTATTCAATTTTGATGAAGGAAATACTTTTTGCGTTTCACATATATGGCAGCCATTTATGGTGGCATAGAGTTTACATAGGAAATATTTTATTCAGCGGTATCTGAAACTTGCTCACGCATGAGGTATTACGTGCGTACTCGATAGTTAACTATAACGTGCGTACTCCATAGGTAACTATTACGTGCGCATTCGATAGTTAACTATTACGTGCGTACTCGGTAGTTAACTATAACGTGCGTACTCCATAGGTAACTATTACGTGCGCATTCGATAGTTAACTATTACGTGCGTACTCGGTAGTTAACTATAACGTGCGTACTCCATAGGTAACTATTACGTGCGCATTCGATAGTTAACTATTACGTGCGTACTCGGTAGTTAACTATAACGTGCGTACTCCATAGGTAACTATTACGTGCGCATTCGATAGTTAACTATTACGTGCGTACTCGATTGTTATATATTACGTGCGCACGGGATAGTACGTGCATTTCGTGCGCACTAAAAATCTAATACGTGCGCACTCGATAGCTACAACAAGATGCATGATGTCATACGTTTCTCCTTTTTGTCAGCTATCTTATGCGCGCGTAATAGCTATTGCGTACGCACGTAAATAGATATCGACTGGGCTAGTAATAACTGTATCTGCATTGGAACAAGAGGGTCGCTTGTCTCGTGTGTTATCCAGAGATTTAGAAGCATTGAATAAGTGGTAGAAATCGAGTGTATACGATATTTATGTCATTCCCCCACCCCACCCCCAAATACATGAATATGAACCGGAATATTAAAAAATTACTTGAATTAAATTTATAGCGAATAAGTTTACGCCGATACTGAAACGTTCACTCGTCTTTTGTTGCAGAACAAATCAATGTCTCTATGTGTTGTTTGAAAAAATCTGGACATAATTACCCAAAAGTGTACATGTCTTTCGCACATGAATTATTTTCTATACTGTACACACACACACAAATATTTTCAATTGTATAAAACAATAGTTCCGTTTGATTTTCTGGTACTACTTAAAATGATTTTTATGTCCACCAGTATATACTGGGGGACATATTGTTTTTGCCCTGTCTGTTGGTTGGTCTGTTTGTTGGTTGGTTTGTTGGTTGGTTTGCGCCAACTTTAACATTGGCCATAACTTTTCTAATATTGAAGATAGCAACTTGATATTTGGCATGCATGTGTATCTCATGGAGCTGCACATTTTGAGTGGTGAAAGGTAAAGGTCAAGGTCATCCTTCAAGGTCAAAGGTCAAATATATGGGTCAAAATCGCTCAAAAGTGGACATAGTGTTTCACAAACACATCTTGTTTATTGTTGTATTTGTATTCATAAACGTCGTATATGTGTCAAAAAACATTAGAAAGATCGTATGTACTCTTTTAAAATGAACGTGAGTTAAATGTGAGTTTACAATACAACATTAAAGGGAGACTGTACGATTTTCATATGTGTTCAATTGTAATATATTGATAAAAATATGTTACAATAACACAAAATAGGCAAGAAAAAGTATACATTGAAGACGAATTTCATAAAATGCAGCAAAGACAAGATAGCTCTGGTTTAAGCCGATGCCGACACTTTTACTCGTATTTGCTAGGAAACAAAATTGTGTCTTTGTGTCGAATGAACGAACCTGCACTAAAACTAAATTTAGATTCACATTGTACATGCATGGAAGCCTTTTTCGATTTCAGAATTAAATATCTGGCTTATTTCGCATTTTTCGACACATGTTCTTCTGAACTTTTATTTTAATTTAAATTGAAATATATGTTTAATAAGTGTTTTACACATTTTATATAAATTCATAAATATTTGACAAAATCGTACAGTCTCCCTTTAACAAATATGTCAATTATTTGTTTAATACAAGCAAGCATAGCATTAAAATAACAATATGCAAATGTTTATGTTTACGCTCCTTTTCTACAACTACACCAATGATATTAGAACAGCTGACTGAGAAACAGTTAATGACACCACGTTAATATAAAACGCCATTAAAGGCTACGCTATCATAAATAGGTCATATATAATATAAATGTTTTCCCGACCGGGTCACAGACATGTCAGATCGATGTGAATTCGTAAACGACAAGAACGCACTGCTTTTAGACCTCGCGGTCGATAAAATAACGTGAACATGAAGAGTGAACTGTAATATAAATGTTTTTTTTTTCAAAAAAATTACACATACATACTAATTTTAATCCTGAAGAACAGAATACTTCCTTATGCGTAAATACGGGCTCTTTTTGAAATAAAAATAAAACAGAAACTGACTATACTATTTAAGTTCGTCATTTCGCACAGTGTTTCATAAAGACATTCGGAACAGTTGCTACTTTTAAATTTTGCATTGAATCAATTATACACATGTATAATGACTCACCTATGATGTATTTCACAAAAAGAAGCAAAAGTCAATGCCCGATACCGTCATGCACATCGCTGTAAATCGCCTTATTGGATACTATACCATCGATTGACATTGGTAATTGTCAAATTATGATTGAGAAAATCATGCTGAACACAATGTGTTTAAAAGGTCAAAACATACCGATAAATTTGAGAAAACCGCTCGTTATCAAATGGAGTTCATATTCCATGTTCTTATGTGTTTATCGCCCGCACAACTCTAGTAAGGCACTGAAGGTGTATATTGCCACAACAAGACTTTCTTAAATGGGCCACCCTAAATGCATGTATATGAAATAGGGCAGCGATTCATACAATTTTAATGAGTAAAACTGCTTTACTATTGAGCCCACATTTTAATTGTCCTTGCGGTTGTAAACGATTTTCACATACATGTTGGTGTTCCTTTAACACACTGCAACTTGATACCATCGGATTTTAGAGAAATGTTTCCTATTGTTGAGCAGTTTTGTATTTTCTTTTTTAAACTACCGATTAAAAAATATTTCTTTAAACCAGCTCGATCAATTAAAATAAACCGATTTGATAGAGAAGCAACCATGCAAACATTATAACGCGCCCCGTCGTCCGTGCTACAAAGCTCAGTCGCAGGTAAAATGTACTTTAACAAGGACCTACATGTATTGTGAGGTACAGAAGTACAGTTGAATAATCACTTCGTATCGTCTGCGAGCAAGTGTTCTATATTTAATTGAACAGCTCGTTATGTATTGTCGCTAAAGTGGAATAATTCAGTGTTTGTGGAATACACTCTGATTGACTATCAAAGGTATGTAAGTAACCATTTCCCCATTAACATTTAAGTTAAAACACACCGCATCGTAAAATGTTATATAAATATTGTATTGAAATTTCGCATGATAAAAGGACGATCTATTACCATCTAAACCTCTTTTTTCACTTTACATTTACTCGTATTGAAGTGCAGTCTCGTGTATGAACAACTTTAATGATGATTGCTGGCATATCGACCCGAGACAATTCTGGGTGCCGATTTAAAACTTTTTTTAGGGTGTCATGTTGAGATTTCGATCAATTTTGCTTTAACTATAAATCATATTTAAAAAAATAACTTTTGCATATAAAGAAAGAGATTTTGAAAGTTGTATGTAATTACAAACCCTAATTAGGGAGAGAGAAATAACTTTTCTGTAGCAAAAAAGTTACGAACAAAAAGTTTGTTCAACCTACTTTTTTTCACAGGTAAACTGGAGCTTTATAGTACAGAAATTTTTATTCACGGCCATGCAAACATCTTTAATTCTATAGGAATATATCATTTACACTATGTTTGCGATATTTGTTTTCACAAAATATGTTTTCATATATTTTGCTATAATTGATTTTCCTCACTTAAGTTGTGAGTAATACAAGTATTCCCTTATCACAATTGGTACCATCACAAACAAAAAACAACGTCCTTAGGCAACACGGTATGTTATTGGCAACGAATACAGTACATTAATAACTTCAATAGTTTATTCAAGTTGTTAATACCCGTTTGGACCATTGTGTTGCCTGCTTCATTCGCGCCGTACTTTACTGCGTCAGTCGAGTCCATGTTGCTCGAGGTAGAGGTGAATAACGTTTGATTAATTAATTAATTATTTACTGTCCTTACCAATCAATTTATCAATGGTATGTAAAATTGCTAATCATAATGCTAGAGGAAAATAATACTATCACATCGTTTGTTTCTTCAATGCCATATATTGCCTCGAGCTGTACTTTAAACCCGAAACTTGGGCCATACTGTTTTAAACTATAGAAGAACTTCTGTATGTATAAGGAATTTTATATTATTTATGAACTTCGGGATAGGTTGCGATTAAGCCTATACAGACGATAATAAACAGCTGTCAATGTTAGCATTAATGTGAGCATCTATCTCAGAACTATTTTCGCCACCATAAACAAACCTGGATCAATATCAGGAAATATTAAAACGCAGGTCAGTTAGCCTCACTTCAGGCGTAATAAACTTAACTGGTTTATGTAGGCGTATAAATTCTTAAAATGTGCTAACACATTTATTGCCTACTTGATAAGCGTTCAACTGTTTTTATGTGTAATAAAAAATATTTTATCGGCATCTCCTTCTTTTATACCAAACCACAATTAGTTGAGTATATTGAGTATATTGTATCTGCTTAAAACATACAATATATGATATATGACATTTACTTTAATTACATTTGTTTATAATTAATATAGAACAATATGTTGTCATCAAATTGGTCATCACTGTTAAGCGACATAAATAGTCTGCATTAAAGTACTCCCCCAGTATATCGCACTGGGATTGTCCGTTTAACGTTACTGCATAATACTAGTATTAATGTTACGGCTGAAAGTGGGATACATAATTATTTCAATTTATAAAACATTTCATTATGCGATGAATTGAAACGTAACAATAATACAGCACAAAGCAAGTCGAGAAGAAAATTAATGTGTTACGCATTTATGCACAGCAATATAAACTGACAATCAATATCTATACATTTCATTTAGTCCATTCGGCTGCATTTCATCGCTTACCTTTTAGCACTTATCTACCTGATCGTGTCATATAAGCGGGCACTTTTCGCGCTTCTTTTGCGTAACCTGGTTAGGCCAAAAAAAAAATAGGTCCGTTTCCGGTCGCCCGACCGTGTCTCCAGAATCTGCGCCGACCCTCAACTTTTTATTGGGGTCGCCAAAAAAAATAAAAAAANAAAAAAAAAAATTTGTTCATTTTCGTTTATTTCGGTTCATTTCTCCATTGAGTGGTTTTGAGCTTTTGTCTTAATTGCGCTTTTGTTTAGCTCTCGATTTGTAATAGCCAACCTAAAATAATTAAGTTTAACAGCTTTAGGAAGAAGCAGAGTTTTCTTGCAAGCATGATTACACTAAAATAGTAAATGATTTACAACTGCAACCCACTTCTATATTATACTCGCTCAAACCAAACATCAAAACGCTCTTTAGTATTCAATACCAAAGTTTGGTTCTGGTGCGCTCCTAGGGATACACATGGATCAAGTATGTCTTAAGGTCAGGATAAATTTTTTGGGTGGGCGTAATATACTATATATGTAAGCTGACGCGAGCATCAAGTACTCAAGGTGGGCTATATGTTAATATCACGTTTATCGGAAAACAAGGTTCAACAGTTCATTCTCTGATAATCCTTGTTACCACTCTAGAAGCCACATTAATAACACAACCTTGATGAAACTTAATTGATCAGAATGTTTAACTTAACAGTATCAAGGCCAAGTTGATATCTGGATCATGTGTGTCCAAAACAAGAACACCATGTCAAATCGTATAAAACACATTGGACTCAATTTTGATGACGCTTGATCAGAACGTTTATCTTACTGAACTGATTCTAAAGAATGTATATATGTCAGAAATGTATTTAAATAAGGGAGGCAACAAATGCAATTCTCAAGCTAGCCCAGCCATTTAACTTACTTTGAAGCAAAATCAGTTGGCATAACTTGTGAGTGGCCGAAAAATATTCAAAGGAAAAAGCTATAACAACATCAGCAAGTACTAATATGTTTAAAAGAGTGTAAGTTTTACCATTCTTTAGAGTTTTTAAAGTATTACACTGTCACAAAATTAATATGAAAATGTGTCGCTTATGAATTTTAGTTTATAATGCAAAGCAATAACTTATTTCTTGTATGCCAATACAAATTCAAAATTGTGCCTTTATTATATCGAAGATTCAAGTGGCATATCGCAAGCGTCTGATTAGCAAAGGTCAGTTTAAATATCAGCACATGACAAACATTTGTCCTTTGTATGCCCAGCATATGATGATAATGACAAATACGTATGTCTTAATATATGCATTACAACTTTTGCCACATTTGTGTTATGTCTTCATATAAACAGTACAACTTTTGCCACATTTTGTGTTATGTCTTCATATATCCAGTACAACCTTTCATGACCTTTGCAATATTTTGTGTTATGTCTTCATATATACAGTACAACTTTTGCCACGTTTTGTGTTATGTCTTCATATATACATTACGCATGTTGTCACATTTTGTGTTATGTCTTCATTTATGCATTAAAACTTGCCAATTTTTTAAATATTTTTTTCTGATAATTTCTTTACTTGAGATTGTCGTGTGATGCACAGTTAATAGTGTAACATTTGTTATAGCTTGAGGGTAAATACAGTTGTTGCCTCCCTTATTTGAAGTAGGAAGTGGCATAGGACACAAATTCCCTCGCTATATGGTACATGTACTCGGCACAGAAATTAGTGATGTGTGTCAGACGTAATATAAACAAGAGTGTTTTTACTGCTGAAAAAATGAAATACATACTAGAAATCCTTGCCACAGAATTAAAACTTAAAGGTTTATATCTTCTGTTTTTTTTTTGCATACCGTAGCTTATTGGAAATCATAGCTCTTAAAAGTGCTCAATTTATTTTCTTAAAGGTAACTTATGTTTATGTCATAACCAATTTTACATAATGTTGCTATTAATGTCTAAAGACATGTATGGGTGTACTTTAAATACTGACAACTATAGTCCTTTAACCAGATTACTGGGGCTTGTGTAATGGCCTTGTTTAGGTATTCAGGGTTTCATGTTACAGTCAATAGTTTAAGTGTATTTATATCGACATTTGGTATCCATATGACACCTACGACACCTACTTAACGTGAACCTATTGTACATGTACCAGTGTTATGTTGTGTGTGAAAGAAGTAAATGCTTAGATGTTTATCTCTCTATTGGATTTAATTTAAAAGGTAAACAAATAATTTTTAATTTGTTTTGAAGCGTACCAAATTCCAATTCAGTTTCAGAACAGGAAACTTTGATTCGGTGTCTTTGAATTGATACGTTTGGAAGAATTGGTATGCTGCATATTACATTTCCCCTGTCTAAGTGATGTCCTATTTGTACTGGTACATTACAGTAGGAGACCAGGACACACTTGCTGTATACATAAAAGGGTATTGTGTGTGTTACATGCAGCAGTAATAAGAGAGTTATCATGTACTTGGTTAATTATACCGCACTGGTAAAGGCTTTATTAATCATTTAGGTAACAGACAAAGTTTTGTACCTTTGCAATAGAAAAAAAAGACAACTAAAAACTGTCAAAGACATTATAGGATGCATATGTATATACTAGTAGTCTTTTTCTGAATGTTTTATTTTATAAAAAAATTGCAACTTTTGTATTATGTTTGATTTGCATATTTCAACATTCTAAAGCACATTTTTTTCTGTTTAACAAATCCCAAAATGTACTTTAAATTAATCTTCTCTTTTTGCTGTTATTTTAGTGTTTTTTTAACCCACTGCCCTGTTCAAGTTTAAATCTGGGTATCCAGGCCTATATATCTAGGTAACCAGGCTAATTGATTTAAGTCACATTGCACAGATCAGGTCATGAGAACATGCAGTGAAATCACTATTAATTATGCTGCTTTTGTTGGGATGTTTTTGTAATTTGCCCTGTATCATGTATTTTTCAAACATATTAGTTACTGATGTTGGATGCCAATGGTAACTTTTTCTGTTTAAATACTCATTTGTGTTAAACATATTTTTACGTATATTTTTATTTTCATTTGGCAGCCGCATTAATTTTAGATATTAAAGGGACTTGTTCACAGATTCGGGCATTTATTAAAGTGTGTCAGTAAATGCCTTAAATTGCTCGATTTTAACAACATAACTGTTGAGTTCCATTTTAATAAGATGATTAAAAAGTAAAAAAAAAAGAATTGTTTCCTCCGGGACTCGAATCAGTGTCCTTTGGATTAAAAGGCCATTGCATAAACAGTAAGCCAGACTGTTCTATGATCTCTTTAATTTTATACTTGATGTAAGTTTTCCATGTTTTGTAACCAAATTAAAAAAAAAATGCATTATTATTCCAAATTATTCAATTGTTTCACATTTGCGACAATTTATAATGTGATCAGTTTTAAATGATGATAAGATATTAATGAAGCTGCATTTTTGCTTTAAGTCTCTGTCATAATGAGTATTTAGCTCCCTGATGTATAGTGTCCGTTTATTTTTTTTAATGTGTGACAAAATGTGGGAAATTTGTTATTACAAATAACAAATTATTGTTATTTGCAATAGTGAACAAGTCCCTGTACTTATAGCGCCTTGAGGTTTTAAGTACATTTTACTTACTAAGTTAAGTTTTGGAAATAGAATATAATTTTATTCATGTGATTTAAAGCCAAATTGTCTGTTTATGTTAGTAATCTTTTTAATGTGTTTTTGCTTCGTTTGTTTATATCGCCATATTGAATTTGAGTCGCGTCATGAGAAAATAGGTTTTATGCCCATTGCGTCGAGTGTTAGTGCAGACCAGCCTGATCAATCGCGAAGTCTGGTCATAAACTATCGTGTATGCTTTAAGTCATGTATAGTCTCATAAACTGACTTTGTGACCATTTATCAGAGTGTACGGATGCAGAGGCTTATCTGGAGCTGCACTGTTCCGATATGTTTTAAACTCCCATTTTTGATGACATGGCTCATATTATTTACTATTGTATAATTAGGTCTTATGTAGGGTGGATGTGATCGTCAGACATTCATTACTTTTACAATTAAGTTAATTGATTAGGAACAATTTAACATTCCGTTTGATATTTATTTATTGTTAATTGTGTACTTCATAATTATGTACTTATATTTTGTTGATTAGATCCTAACTACAAGCTATACGTTTGGATCATGACTACTAGACTATATGTTTGAATTATTATTGTTAGATAGTTTAACAAACATTTGAACATTTTTGTTAGATAGTTTAACAAATGGAGTTATTTAATTACAGTTTATTCACAAAAGCCTTTTATTAAACCCTGGCTAGGGATTTCATGGGGCCTAAGGGTTGATGGGGTCGCCATTAAAAAAACATTTGTATAGAGAGAAAGTCTCCACTGAATTTCTAGCAAATGAATTGAGCTGTGTAACTAAAGATTAAATTTTGTTATTGAAATGAAACATGATACAAAGATACCTTTTCTCAAAACCTTGCTTTATATTGCATTTTGGGTAGTGCGTATTAAATTAATCGCCAATGTTATATTATTATGTTGTGGAACCGTTATACAATTATTGTTATTAATGTCATGAACAAATGGCCACTGTTTGACCAACCATCCTTTTTGTATGCTATGCACCTACATTGCAGAATTTAATGTACTTTCCTTCACTGACTGTGAGACTTTAAACTTCAAACTTTAAACTTTAAACTTTACACTTCAAACAAATACAAATATTTAATACGTATAATGTCTGGTCTTGTTGTTCTTTATTTTGGATTCTAGTGTCCTCCTTTGCATCTAGCATCTAGTGACTTGTCTCATTTTGACGTTGGCATTGACCATAACACCGTTTAAGTACACATGTAATAAATAAAAAGCGGGTCGGTCGGCGCGATTTAATGTGGTTAAGATGTAAGTGTTACAAAATGGTTGTTACCAAAGGTCGCCCATTCAAGGACCGGTCATAGTCCGCAGGTTACCCATTAATCCGGCGAAGAATGTGTTTGTCGACCTTACCGAATTACGTGCTCACGGGTTTATTTATTGCTAAAGGTTCGAAAGTAAGCCTTGCATATTAAAAAAGGTGTACTATGTTACTAATGTATTGTGTTTTAACGTGAAATAAATGTATTGCTTACGTAGTTAAATAGTTGCGTTAGCTCAAGTGTTCATTTACCTTAATTATATAGTGTGTGCTTGCTACTCGTTCAAATGTTACCTGTAAACTATAATTGCTATGTGAATAATAACAATGGTGTTAAAAAAAGAACGTCCTTCACGCGGCTTAACTGGTCACTGACATTAGATGACTGACTGCCCGACTACAAAGATAATCGGATAATGTTGTTTATACAGTGTCTACATTGCGAAATAATGACCAATAGTTATGAAATACGTAGGAAGCATCGTTAGTTTATGTAAATGTTGATTCCCATATACATGTTTATGCGGGACAAGCACGTATGAATAAAACCTTTTATTCAATTTTGATGAAGAAAATACTTTTTGCGTGTCACATACATGGCAGCCATTTATGGTGGCATAGAGTTTACATAGGAAATATTTTATTCAGCGGTATCTGAAACTTGCTCACGCATGAGGTATTATGTGGGTACTCCATAGTAAACTATTACATGCGTACTCCATAGTTAACTATTACGTGCGTACTCGATAGTTAAATATTACGTGCGCACTCGATACTTAAATATTTCGTGCGCACTCGATAGTTAACGATTACGTGCGCATTCGATAGTTAAAATATTTCGTGCGTACTCGATAGTTAAATATTACGTGCACACTCGATACTAAAATATGACGTGCGCACTCGATGGTTAACTATTACGTGCGCATTCGATAGTTAAATATTACGTGCTCACGGAATATAACGTGCATTTCGTGCGCACTCAAAAGCTAATACGTGCGCACTCGATAGCTACAACAAGATGCATGATGTCATACGTTTCTCCTTTTTGTCAGCTATCTTACCCCCCCCCTAAATACATGAATATGAACTGGAATGTTAAAATATATTATCTTATAATGGTAACATAAATCAAATGTTGTTTACTTGATTTAAATTTATAACGAACAAGTTTACGCCGATACCGACACGTTCACTCGTATTTGTTGCAGAACAAATCAATGTCTCTTTTGTGTTGTTTGAACAAAATCTGGACATAATTACCCAAAAGTGTGCTTGACTTTCGAACATGAATTATTGTTCTACTGTACATATATTCAATTGTATAACACAATAATTTCGTTTGATTTTCTGGTACAACTTCATCTGAGTTTTTATTGTTGTATTTTTATTCATAAACGTCGTATCTGTGTCAAAAATCACAGAAAGATCGTATGTATTAGATTGAAATGAACGCGAGTTTAAATGTGAGTTTACAAAACAACATTAACAAATATTTAAATTAATTATTTAAATCAAGCACACATAGCATTAAGCTACAAATATGCAAATGTTAATGTTAACGCTCGTGTTCGTGTTTTACCACTACACATATGATATTAGAACAGCTGACTGAAAAACACTTAATGACACCCACGTTAATATTAAACGCCATCAAAGGCTACGCTACCATAAACAAGTCATACATAATATTAATGTTTTCCCGACCGGGTCACAGACAGGTCAGATTGATGTGAATTCTCAAACGACAAGAACGCCCTGCTTTTAGACCTGGCGGTCGATGTAAAATAACGTGAACATTAATAGTACATTGCAATGGTTTTCTCAAAACTTATACACATACTAACACAGAAACATTTGATAACTTCATTTCTAAAATAACACAATACATTTGATTTATTGTCATCTCAACAATAATCTCAATTGCTCATTTATCTTAATAATATATTGTACAAAACTCCACAAAGTTTAAGCAATTTGACATAATGTATCAGATAGTGTATGTTTTGTTTAACAAGGTACCCTGGACGTTTTCGCTTCACATCGCTTTCGAAGCTTGCTACATAGGATGCTGGCTCTCGGGTTGCTACTACAAGTTGTAGGATACTGGCTCTCGGGTTGCTACTACAAGTTGTAGGATACTGGCGTTCGGGTTTCTTCTACAAGTTGTAGGATGCTGGCTCTCGGGTTGCTGCTGCAAGTTGTAGTATACTTGCTCTCGGGTTGTTGCTAGAAGTTGTAGGATACTGGCTCTCGGGTTGCTACTACAAGTTGTAGGATGCTGGCTCTCGGGTTGCTACTACAAGTTGAAGGATGCTGGCTCTCGGGTTGCTGCTGCAAATTGTAGGATACTGGCTCTTGGGTTGCTGCTACAAGTTGTAGGATGATGGCTCTCGGGTTGCTACTACAAGTTTTAGGATGCTGGCTCTCGGGTTGATACTACAAGTAGTGGGATACTGGCTCTCGGGTTGCTTCTACAAGTAGAAGGATACTTGCTTTCGGGTTGCTACTACAAGTTGTAGGATACTGGCTCTCGGTTTGCTTCTACAAGTAGTAGGATACTGGCTCTCGGGTTGCTACTACAAGTAGTAGGATACTGGCTCTCGGGTTGCTACTACAAGTTGTAGGATGCTGTCTCTCGGGTTGCTACTACACGTTGTAGGATGCTGGCTCTCGGGTTGCTACTACAAGTAGTAGGATACTGGCTCTCGGGTTGCTACTACAAGTTATAGGATACTGGCTCTCGGGTTGCTACTACAAGTAGTTGCATACTTGCTCTCGGGTTGCTACTACAAGTTGTAGGATACTGACTCTCGGGTTGCTACTACAAGTTGTAGGATACTGGCTCTCGGTTTGCTAATACAAGTAGTAGGATACTGGCTCTCGGGTTGCTACTACAAGTTGTAGGATGATTGCTCTCGGGATGCTTCTTCAAGTAGAAAGACGCTGGCTCTCGGGTTGCTACTACAAGTTGTAGGATGATTGCTCTCGGGTTGCTTCTTCAAGTAGAAAGACGCTGGCTCTCGGGTAGCTACTGCACGTTGTAGTATGATGGATCTCGGGTTGCTGTTACAAGTTGTAGGACGCTGGCGCTCGGATGGCTGCTTCAAGTAGTAAGATTTAGCTATCGGGTTGCTGCTACATGTAGTGGATACTGGCTCTCGGGTTGCTGCTACATGTAGTAGATACTGGCTCTCGGGTTGCTGTGACAAGTAGAGGAACGTTATTCTCAGAAATTCTTAATGATTCAAAATGATTTGAGGTTTTCGTTTACGGGCGACATTCAAACGTCGACATTCAAGCAACGTTCACATATCATTGACATTCTATAAAACATGTTGACCTATTTATTATAAAACAATATATTTATTTGAATCTTTTCATAAGGAAAGACAAAAATTGTGAAAACATTGAATTACTGTATTCCCAATTCTGGATCGCAGGTTTAAAGTAATAGATTAGAATAATTTGTTTTCCGAAGAACAGAATACTTTCTTATGCGTAGATACAGGCTCCTTTTTGCACTACGATAAAACAGACACTGACTATACTATTTTCGTTCGTCCTTTCGCACAGTGTTGCATACAGACATTCTGAACATTTGCTATTTATACATTTTGTATTGAATCAATTATACACATGTATAACCACTCACCTATGATGTATTTCACAATAATACATGTTTTATTTTGTTTCAGTTGATGTATCACATGTGTGTATAAAAGTGCTTGACATAAAAAGAAGCAAAAGTCAATGCTCGATACACCCGTGTACATCGTTGTAAAGCGCCTTATTGTGTATTGATTTATATCATCGGTTGATATTGCTTTATGGTCAAATAATGATTGAGAAATCATGCTGAAATGTGTTTAACACATTTATGCCTAGTGGACTCTCCCATCCTTCTAAATTGGATAAATTTATTTCCAAAATTAGGGATGTCTAGTATATTTATTTCTATATTTAGAATATTTCTTACAGAAATTCCTTTAAGCAAACAGCGCAGACCCTGATGAGACGCCGCATCATGCGGCGTCTCATCTGGGTCTACGCTGTTTGCCAAAGCCTTTTTTCTAGACGCTAGGCATAAATGGGTTAAGTCANCTCGCATTGAAGTGTTATCTCATGTATGAACAACTCTAATGATGATTTCTGGCATATCGACCCGACCGACCATAATTTTTGGTGCCGACTTTAAACTTGTTTAACCCATTTATGCCTAGCGTCTTGAAAAAAAGGCCTTGGCAAACAGAGCAGACCCAGATGAGACGCCGCATGGTGCGGCGTCTCATCAGGGTCTGCGCTGTTTGCTTAAAGGAATTTCTGTAAGAAATATTCTAAATATAGAAATAGATATACCAGACATCCCTAATTTTGAATATAAATTGATCCAATTTAGAAAGAGGGAGAGTCTACTAGGCATGTGTTAAACTTGTTTAAGGGTGCAGTATTGAGTTTTCGATCAGTTTTGCTCCAATCGCAAACACAAAAACAACAACCTTAGGTTCTTAAAATATGCGAACACACTAATTGCCTTATTTTTAAGGTTTAAACTGTTTTTATGTGTACTAAATCCTTATTTTCTCGGCATCTCTTGTGTCATCCTTCTTTTATGTCAAACAAAGATTATGTGAGTATCTATTGTATTTACTTTAAACATACTCTATGTGATATTGCAAATATTGTATATGAAATTTAGATTTAAATTGAATTAGTTTTGTTTATGATTAATAAAGAAATACATTTTGTCAATGTTAAGCGACATAACTTGTCTGCATTAAAGTGCCCTCCCATTTATATCGCCCAGTGATATCCCGTTTAACGTTACTCCATAATACTATTTGGTTCATATTAAGTGGGTTTCATAATTATGTCAATTTATAACACATTTTATTATGCGATGATTTACATCGTTACAATAATGGATCACGGATCAAGCCGAGAAGAAAATTAATGTGTTATGCATTCATGAACAGCAATATAAACTGACGTTCAAAATCTATACATTTCATTTAGTCCAAACAGCTGCATTGTATCTCCTACGTTTTAGCACAAGTCTACCTGATCGTGTCATATAAGAAGGAGTGTTGAGACTCCAATATCGCGTGTCTTTTGCGTAACCTGGTTACCGGTATCAGTTCTTGATTGGTTTCTGGTCGGTAAATCGGGTGTGAAATCTGATGTGTGCGTGAAATCTACCTGAAACTTCACAGATTCATTAATCTCTAAACCGGAAGTGGTTTTGAGCTTATGTCGTAATTGCGCTTTTGTTTAGCTTCGATTTTTAATAGCCAATCTAAAATAATTTAGTTTAACAGCCTTAGAAAGAAGCTGGCTTATTTTACAAGGATTATAACAATTAAATAGTATTGTGCACAAAGGTTTTTGTTCTTAAACACAATTGTGAATTAATACAACATTGAACATCAGTTCAACAATAGATATATTGCACACATTTATATATACATATATAAGCCACATTTATAGCACAACATTGATGAAACTGGATCAGACTGTTAAACTTGACAATATCAAGCCAAGTTCACATCTGCATCATGCGTGTCCAATACTAGTTCACCATATCAGATCGTATTAACAAATCACATTGGGATCGATTTTGATGACACTTGATCAGAACGTTTATCTTGACATAAGCTAGGCCAAATTTAAATCCGGGTCAATTGGAGTCAAAAGCTAGGTTGCCAGGTCGGAGTTTTGCCTTGGTTTACCTTGAACTCTGGTGATGGTGGCCATGATGTCCCAATTGGTATTGTCCGTGCGTTAATGTCCATGTTATTGTTCAGCTTTTATCGTGTAAAGTAGGTAAGTTTCGAACTTCAGTAAATAATTTCTTCTTATAGGCTTTTTAAATTTGTAGGCTGAACATATTGTACGTATGTGTCAGAAAATCACGAGTGAAAAATATTTAACATTTTTTTTTTTAAGTTTTAAAATAGTTATAACCAATTTATTTAAGTTGAAAGTAAATGTTCTCTGATTTGAAATCAGTTTCATGTACCACGAAAATGACTACAAATATCATATACACTACCACCACACTATTGACCGTTTTAAAATGCATGTTAACCTTACTTCTTGTTTTTCTCGAACGAAGTACCGGGTAATACTAATGACACTTCCAGCAAGCAGAGGTAATAATTTCTGTGCGGAAAAAAGAAGCTCTTAAACAATCGTTTTTATAGTGAAAACCACCATGATAGAGAAAATGTAGTAGTTTCCACAAATAGATTGATATAATGGGCTTAATTCCAAACTCAATCTCACTAACAATTGATGTAACGAAGGCTTATACATGCATCCTGCGGTTTGCCCAAAATTAAGGACTTTTGGATGTAAACGAAAGAGTTCTCTCCTAGCGATGCATCCGATGTTTCACTATTTTTCTACTTAATTTCATATTAATTGACCCAGATGGTGACTTTGATATCGTCATAATGTAGTCATGTGTCTATTACCCGTGTATTCAAAAATATATTATGCCTAATTATAGAGATTACTTTATGCCAACCCTTCAATATATTCAGTTATGAATGTTTCGATTTGTAAATATATAAAGCAATAAGATGCCGTTATATATCTTACGTATTAAGTATATTGATATACACAATAATAAAATAGTTTGTTTCTAGTGTATACACTTGGTTATAACTCAGTCGGTCAAGAAGATTTTTTGCAATAAAACTATTGTATAGCTATTTTATATAGCTTATTGAACTGTCATAAATAATAAATCTGATGATAGCCGTATGTTGTTATGTTTGTGAAATTTTTGACAAAAATATAGAAGGACAAATCATTATTTCTAGTTGCGAAAAAGCTTGATTTATTGCGTCTGATACAGTTCGTCGTTAAAAGAATTGTCACAAACGTCACAATTGTTAACAAAATATATCGACTGTGAAATAGTAAACGTTATACCGATTATGCAAGTGACTATATAGTTTTTCGTAATATATATTACCCTACATTTATCAGCAATATAGGTTTTCGAACGCGTTTAAACACGCTGTTTGCACAGCACTTTTTACACATAAGTGGAGTCGTGGTCTAGAAGTTACACACTGGTGTCAGTGGTGGCAGAACTCAGGAGTCGCAGTTCCGAGCCCCCGCTCAATCCTCACCCACCAACAAGCGTTTCGCATGACACGTTAAACCAAGGTGTAGTTTACTAGGTGCTTCACAATTGACACTAAAACACCCGTGTCTAGAACGGAGGTGTTTACTGTTTCTTGCTCTTTCTCCCGTAACACAACTAATGAGTCTTCTGGTAGCGATGACCACATGGGAAATCTACGACACACAAGCTTTTTCACTAGTTGAATTGCATTGTACACGTGTATTATACAACATCGATTTTTAAGGGTTCACCTTTGCTAGTCAAAATGACATTTAATTGATACAGTTTTAACTTTATTTTAACTTTGCATTATATGGACCTTGATTAAAAAAAAAGTTATACTTGCACTGTAACTTCACCAAGACATATAAGCTATTATTGCTTATAAACTAGCAAACAATATATTCATAAGTACCATATCGAGCATTACGTAAATGAGATATAAATCATGTGACATACAGTAATATTAGTTAATGATACAATTAAGAGAAAACACATTTTTTGAATAACCGTTACTTAAAGCATTTTATATCCCGTGTTCATGAAGTAAAGCATTAACAGATAAAATATCTTTTTTCTGTTTTCCTAAAATGTCTTGAACCACCGTGATCTTTTGGTTACTAAGTCTGGATGAACTTGATTTTGCTTTTGACACAATTATTGTTTTATTATTTATTTTCCGAAGAAAGAAAATGGGCACGACAGTCAATAAATTTGTCTCCTGAAAAGACTTATGACCATTAGTAAGCAGCTCCACCTGACGATGTTCATATATTTATAGGATTCCACGCGAATTCCGTAGACGCTCTCCGCATGAGGACATGAAGTACGCTCTTTTGTTCGTAGACTGAAACCTGATATCGTCTATCGGTCAGCGCTGCCAACAAGAAATGCCGAAGGACAAGGAAGAAAAGGAGAATAGAAAGATTGCAGAGGTTGGCCCATGTTGTTTTCAATTGTTGTTTGTGTTTGTTAAGGTTTCGTATTATTTATTTATTTATTTATTTATTTATTTATTTATTTATTTATTTATTTATTTATTTATTTATTTATTTATTTATTTATTTATTTATTCATTCATTCATTCATTCATTCATTCATTCATTCATTAATTCATTGATTCATTAATTCATTTATTTATTTATTTATTTTGTATTTTATTCAAACTGTGTATGTAATAAATTATAAATGACATATTTTGTATCATTTTTTAATTCGAGTATTATCATTTTTAAATTTCATTCGTTATCGAAACGCTTTGTTAGGTAAGCCAAAAAGTGGTTAATTTTTAACAATGCAATGGTACATACATATACATACAGTGTATGCTTAAGCGTTGGTTATTTTGGTATATTGTCAAATATACTCTCTGAGATTTGAACAATGTATTAAATTTAAAGCCATTCACAGTATATGGATGTTTGAACATTCTCATTGTTGTTATACTGTAGGACACTGAAAAGCCATTTTCTAATCAACTTACATTCACCGAAACAAGCAGGAACACGTTAGTCGTTATTGATTATGGTGAAGTTCAGAGAGAGTTCTTGCAATCTTATTCTGTAACTTATAGAAGAATCTGACATACTTAGTATTTCATTAATTAATACGCCCATGCTCACAATCGGATCATACACGTATTTTGAAGAGATCGCATGTTCGATGCGATTTCTGCTAATTAATGGAAACCCACATTGTCAGATACTTTTCATTCTGTACGGAATCTTACGAGGTACAATATGAGTTGTTTTTACAGACAATTTGTGCTTTCCACGCTAACTTTGAATGGAACCAAAGATTTGAGAAAATACATTTACATACTGGTACAGGAACTGGTACATACATGTTGCAACAAACATTTGTGTGGCCTTCATTTCAAAGAGCACTGCCATTGTCAGAAATGTCCATGTTATCAACATTCAATTTGATATTCTTCACATGCAATCGCCCTATAAATTTAGCCTTTTCAAGGTTCATGATAACACCAACTACAGTATTTAAAAGTTTTGTTATGCAGGTTTCCGAAAGTACATACAATATTAGAAATAAATCAGTGTAGCATTCTATATCTAGAACGAAGTGAAAATAATAATATAAATGTTAAATTTAAAACAATATTAATCATTTGCAGCCTTCTGTAATATAACGTAATCCAATTATACAACTTCATTTAGGATCTTTTTCAATTTTTGAATCGCTTGTCTATACTGCAAAGCGTAAAGTACAATTTGTAAATTTTGATATATACGTTCGTCTGAATAAGTAATAATAGTGACAATACGCAAAACACAGATAGGCTTCTAGTAAAGAACCTTGTTAAACTATTTAATTTAGTAAGAGCAGATGTTCGATTGCTTGCAGTCTTAACCCATGTATGCCTAGCGTCTAGAAAAAAGGCATTGGCTAACAGCGTAGACCAAGATGAGACGCCGCATGATGCGGCGTCTCATCAGGGTCTGCGCTGTTTGCTTAAAGGAATTTCTGTAAGAAATATTCTTAATATACAAATAAATATACTAGAAATTCCTAGTTTTGGAAATAAATTGATCCATTTTAGAAGGATGGGAGAGTCCACTCGGCATAAATGGGTTAACCGTTTAGTGAATACTTTTTTCATATACATGATCATCTGTATCTGAGATAAAGTTAATTTGTTACAAATTGTGACAAACAATTATTCTCATACTTGTTTTTCTAATATTCCTATATCTCTAAAATAAACCTGGTAAACACCTTTTCAATAATAATGTGGCAATAATTTTTTTTAATAGACCTTGGCAATAAGGTTGCTTTGAATTATTTGGTTTTGAAAATAATTGACAATTTAGAAACGCTTTGACACTAAGGAAGCTTTCTTTAGGGTGCTATATTTATGCCCCAAAAAGTGGGAGGCATTAAACATTGCATGTGTCTGTCCGTCCGTAATACCCGAAGCTTGCGTTTTCGAAACCACTTTAATAACTGTGTGGATCTCGCTAGAATATTCACTGTTAAATGACCTTAATGCATAGTTGATCTTAATGAAAGGACTTCAGACTGCGACGAGTCTGGAAGAATTATGGCCCTCTGTCCGTTTTTCCACTATAAAATATATAGTCCCAAAATAATGTGTTTTCGATTCTTCTTCATCGACTGAGTAGATTTCGCTCAAACTTTCAAAATGGAATAAACTGAATGTTTTGATGATCATAAATAATTGAATTTCGGCTGCGACCATTTTGGACAGAATTAAGGTATATTGTATGTTTTTTTTATCGAAAGAATTTACATTCCAAAAATATTTAGTGTTCATCTTCTTTTTAACAACTGAGTGAATCTCGCTCAACTCAAATACAGTTGAATGACCTTAATGTGTAAGTGATCGTAAAGAACGGAATTTCTGCATCGACGAATTTTGGCAGAATAATTGTCATTTTTCTGTTTTTCAACTATAAATGTCGTGACACAATTTTGTGTATTCAACTTCATTTAAACTACTGAATAACCTTAATGTGTAGATGATCGTAAAAGAAGCAATCCTGTCGGCCCCCATTTTCGGCAGAACAATTGCCCTATATCACTTTAAACTATTAAACACTCCATTAAAGTTTGCAGTTTGTTTTGCACCATTAGTAAGTAAATTCATTTTTGACAATGGAAGCAAGTCCTCTTTATCTGGCTAGTGGCTTGATCGGTATCCAAACATTTTACGTGTAGGAGAATCAGTGTCTGTGACACGTGTAGTTTTAGAGTGTCTTGATTAAAAAGTAGATATCTTTTAGCAATAATTGAAATAGATACTCACACTAAAGTAGCTTAATTGTTTACTTGCATGGAAAATAAGTTTTTGTAATAATAATGTGTGCCTTAGCGACCGGAGCGGTTTGGCCTGACTATTTGTGTGTTGTATATTCGTGAGCGTTTATGAAACATTGTTTCGTGCTTTCGATACGTGAGAGGTCATGTAACTTTTTTGGATGTTTAAGCCACATGAGCGGTTGCGTAATATTGTTGCGTGTTTCAGCTACGGGATAAAATGTGTTACATTATTTGAGTGTTTTAGCTACGTGAGCGGTTGGCAGACATACTTAAAAACGACTATGAAGACTATGATCTGCATAAATGGCTCAAAGGTACGTAGGCGTATATGTGTTTGTGTTTACTTGGTTGTATTTTCGCCATTTTCAATAGTCTTTCAGAAATGTAACGGTGATTATTTTAAGAGCCCCGACAACTGCCCTTCTTAAATATTGCCGTAGAAAGGATTTCATAATCAATCCCAACAAGTTATGTGACCGGCGGGGATCCAGCCCGCGCTCATCGGATTTGTAGTTCAGTGCTCTACTAATTGGGTTGGTTGGGTTTTGATTATGATGAAAAATTTGATATTTAAACCACTTAGTTCCACAAAAAATAGATTCATTAAAATGCGATACGTGGAAATTGATTGGTACAATTACCACTGGTCGTGAATTTACCCAAATTATTGTACATATTTTTTAAGCCTTACTGACGTCATAAGAACAATATGTTTGTTTTACGTTGTAATGTTCTTACAGACATACTGTCTTTCGTGTCAATTTTTTCTTGCGTTATTTTTTGTCAATCTGATGTATTTTAAACCTTTTTTCTGTCTACATTGATCCGTCGTATATTTATAGAAATCACAGTTTGATAAAATTGTTTCTTTTACATGCAAGCTAATTAAGTCTTATTCACTTTTTCGCAGCCCGTGGTTTTGACGTTAACAAAGCTGAACAGATGTTTCGTAATGTAAGTTGGTTTTATAACATGTGAACATTACGTATTTTCTTTAAAAGTTTTTCTCTGTTATTGAACCTAAAAAACATTTTTAAATATACAATAAACCTGTACATATTACAATCTTTAAGTCCAACAAACCAATTGCTGGATCCAAACGTTCACAACTGATTACAGCATGTTAACCTGAATTATTAATACTATTATTATTGTAATTATTATTATTATTATTATTATTATTATTATTATTATTATTATTATTATTATTATTATTATTATTATTATTATTATTATTGTTATTATTNGAAGGTGGAGACTTTAATGGCGGAATACGAGACTCCAGAGGTAAGTACTTCCAAATTCACCTTTTGATGCTCGTGATATTTTTGTTAAATATGACGTCCTAAGTATATATGCTGACATATAAATTTGTTTTCAAATTAAGAGATACCAAAAGTCGCAAACACAGCAAACCTCTTTCATGGACTTTAACAAATATCTCTTTAATGTACGTGATTATCTTATTATCTGGTAACTAAATATTAAATATACATATTGTTTTATTATTTCATTATCTGAAAGTTACTTTTCAGCCATGCCATTCTATTTTTTATTTAACGTGATTGCCTTTGAAAGAGAAATAATGTATTTATTTTATACTTAATTCTCATGTAAACTACATGATAGACCAAATGTGTAACATTTTGAAATTGAACAGCAATCATTTAATTAAAATACTGATTTTTTTCCATGCATGTTAAGTTTGGAAACTGACCAAACAGGAAAGATGACTTTGTCATGATCATGCTCATGGTGGGTTGTTGTGACTGTATCCACCTTATTTTTGGGGGCAATCGCTGAAGCCGTGAAATTAGAGCACAATACATTTAAACAAAACATTTGTTTGATCCGCTTTTGATTGACGGCAAATTGGACCGCTTCAACATTGAAAGTAAATGTTACCACACATTATGCATTGATAAGTTATAGAAAGAAGAAAAGTTTAGATAAAGACCTTGCTTTCAATGTTAATTGTTATTATTAAACTTAATTACTTTGTTAAAAGTAGAAAATGCAGTTTCCTGGCATGGACACATTTTTTGTTTTAATTTATAAATTTTCAGCATTAACTTAATATACGCTATATAATTTCTACAGATATTCAACATCAACTTTGTCTGTAAGGTTATTGTATCAGATGGCTGCCTAAAAATATACAGAAAACTATCAAAGCGGAAGAATGGTCGAGTTCGGTTTCTTGGGGCAGCTCTTACTATTTATGCTATTTGGTGAAATATTTTGTTGAAATACATTTGAAATTTATATTTATATGCACCCAATAAGGATATACATCCGGTAATTATTGGTTGATATTTCTTGCTGACTCCGCCTTCCGCCCAACCCAACTATTGAAAACCAAATCATTATTGTGTCAAACTTTATTTCTGCATTGTGTAAAGAAGTATGGTGTGATATGTACGGGTAGACAGCAATTTATTTGAGTTAAATGTCGTTTGTCGTTAGTACATACTTTCTTGGCATGATTATTGTGTTTCTTTATTTTCTTTATCGCTGCAACCAGCTTCGTGATCATATAACTGTTAAGTAACAGCTGTGAACCCGTTTGTGTTTCAGGTGCAATGCAAGCGGTCCATGTTAGTTAACCGTTATGTAAACGTAACACTTCACCATACGTTGCTAACCTTACTCCTATGTGGAAACTCTTACCTTTATTTTTTTCCGCGTTACCTTTTTTCCCGTTACACAAATTGTTACATAAGTGAACCGTGTATTATAGATGTTTAGTAACAGAAGACACAAATATCACCTTGCGACAGCAAGATACCCGAAAAAGATTAGTTGGGAATCAATAAGATGCATCTATTTCGAAAGTCAGTTGTTCAAACATGTTATGGTGTGGTGCCTTTCAACTAATAACTTTGTATTATTATTCATGTCACGTTGAGCTTGCAGTCGTGTTTTACATACTTTACTTTTAGTGCTAAAGAAGTAACCGATTCAGTTTAAATGCTTCGATGTAATATATGTGCAATGTACTTGTTGAAATACAATATTTTTCTCCAGTATCTTAAAACTACAAAACATATATCTTAAAGAAGATCAAACTACATTATTATTGTTGCATGTACACATTTTCATTGTTATATGTACCATTAACTTGCAGCATATTTCTTCTCACTTTCCTCTATTGGCGTCATCAAATACAACATGACCAGCAGCAACATAATGATTATATTATACAGTTTCTTTAATTTCCTATTACATATGAAACACAACATATGAGCTATTTAGGCGTATTTATCTTACGCGCTTTGTTTTTCTAATTCAGCTTTTTAGGTGTTGTTGACTATTTCAAGTGAATTTATTGAAGATTATTAAACCAGGTGGTTGTTTGACTACATATTGTGTCCACAATAATGTCCTTGATTGGTTCCTTGCCATAAATAAAGGACCACAAAGGTGTGTATGATAAAACTGCAATTCATCTGCAGCTTCTGGAGTTTCACTTCTTTATATTTATCCGATACTTTGCTAAAACATAATTTAAATAATATACAAATTAGTAAAAAAGGGAAAACGTGTCCAGTACGGATAAGGTTCAACAAATGATAAAATTGACAATAGCTCGTGTAGAGATAATTAGAGAGGGACAAACAGCATTCACGAATTACACTTATGTAAAAGTTATGAAATTTCTGAGTGATAACTATTTACATATTATGCTGAATTGCGTTTAGAATTTCGCATGGTATTTCCGCTATTATATTAGTAAACACCATTGGGTAGATCGTGTATTTATTACTGTTATAGGAAAGGATGCATGCTCGAACATAATAAAAAATGACTTGTAGTAAAATATAAAATCTCTCTCATGTAGGTAATTAAGAATTACCTTACGGGCGGTTTCTGTGGCCATGACAAAGAAGGTTCGCTGATCCGCGTAGAGCTGTATGGACACTTAGACATGAAAGGTACGCTATCACTGGGCCCGTTTTCATCCACTCGTTCTTTGACTACACATAAAAACTTAACTTCGACCAAAATAATTATTTCTTCAGATTTTGCATGAATGCATGTTATCAATTTTCGTATTTCAACACATTTATCTAAATAAAACATGTGCAGCCTAATTAGCTGTGATAAATGTCATGTTATACTCGACATTAGCACTTAAAAAACAACAAAAAATAACATTTTTAAATCTTAGTCTCGTTTTTAAAAATACGGACTAGGTATAGTAACACAACTTTTGTGACTAGATTACTTGATAGTATAATTAATATTCTTTGTATGAATATGGAGATGTATACTTTTCAGAAGTTAGCATGTATATTGTGAAGATTTTTTTCCTCAGCATTGTCTCTGCAACTGCCAACTGATGACCACTACACACTGTTTCTGCATCAAGTTTGACACATTAATACACACTTTAACCCTTTGCATGCTGGGAAATTTGTCGTCTGCTTAAATGTTGTCTGCTCAATTTCTAAAATTTGCATTTTCTTCGATTTTTTTCAAAGAATACCATCAGAATAGCAAACAGTTTGGATCCTGATGAGACGCCACGTTCTGTGGCGTCTCATCTGGATCCAAACTGTTTGCAAACCCTTCAAAAGCCGGTTCCAGCGCTCAAAGGGTTAATCTCAAATGGAAAAGTATATTTTTGATCCACGTTTCCTGCCCTGCTCAGTAACAGAAATGACCACAATATATCGATTTCAGGACTCATGGCATCGACTCGAAAGTCTGACTTAGAAAAAGTTAAACTGCTACAATGTGAAAAAACCATTGAAGACTGGGAAATCATGAGCAAACGGGTAAGTTATATACATGTAGTTTAGTTGCATACCAAACAAATCAGAGTCAATATATATTATTAAACATTACAAACATAGTATATTAGTTCGTCCGTCGCCATAGTTTCGAATCAAAATCAAGATATTATTTTATAAACTGAAAACATAAAATGTGTCCCAAAGAAAACAAGTTTTGTTTACATTTAAAGATGCTATGAATATACATGTGCAATGAATGTGACCCTTTCCCTTTCAGTTAGGTCGACGTGTGGACGGACTCTCAGTTGTCATGGATATGGAAGGCGTCACCACCAAAATGATGTGGAGACCAGGTGAACAAACTTGTTCTATCTTTTTGAGAATCATCGTATGGACGGAAATTTTACAGTGCACACAGAGTGGGTTTATGGGGAATGAATTGGGTGCGATTATAGCTGATACAGCTCATGCAAATGTAGATTAAACGCGACTTTTTTTTATTTGATTGTATTATTTTGATTTATAATGCTTGCATAATGTTTACATTTTACAATCTGCATAAGAAATAGATATGTATAGCTTAGCCGGCTTTAAAAACAATTTTACAATTTTTCTTTAAGCTAGCGTGTGTTTTATAATACAATAAGCAAAGTATGTGGTAAAAAAAATGACTTCATAAATGATAAAATATGACGACACGGACATCATCGCAAAGGTATATTAGGTCACCGTGGCGTAGTGGATATGGTGTCCGCCTAGCGACCGGGAGGTCACTGGTTCGACCCCTACGGTGTAAGCGTTCTTGAAATTTCCCCCAAAGACACCAAGTACTGGTTCTTCTCATGAAACGGATTCGAGCGCGTTTCAATAAGCCTTAGGTTTTCGATGTAATCGAGGTTTTCGATGCAATCGAGCTAAAACAAATAGGTTTAAACTAACCGGTATATATGTTGTGGTTCTCTAGGTCTGAAGATGTATCTGCATCTGGTGAAAGTCTTAGAAGACAACTATCCGGAGATGCTGAAAAGACTGTTCGTGGTTAACGGTACGTCTCCTGTAATCATTTTTGTATGAGTCGCGCTCTGTGAAAAGAAGGTTTAATGCATGCGCGTTAGTGTCATCCAAGATAAGGCTGTGCTGTCCGCACAGACTTATCATGGACGACACTTTCCGCCTTAACTGGATTTTTGCTAAGAAGATACTTTTTTTTTAACGAAATATATCATAAAAGCGTAAAGTGTCGTCCTTCATTAGCCTGTGCGGACTGCACAGGCTAAACTGAGACGACACTTTACGAACATGCATTTTACCCCCTTTTCACAGAGCAAGGCTCGTATCTATTTTATATTACAATCGTCTTGGCCGCAGTGTTGATCTGTTGTATGATTAATTCATGTTGTATTTATTGTCCTGTATTGTATAGGAAGTGTTCTTTTGCCGTTAACCCATTTATGCCTAGCGTCTTGAAAAAAGGCCTTGGCAAACAGCGTAGACCCAGATGAGACGCCGCATGAAATAAATTGATCCAATTTAGAAGGATGGGAGAGTCCACTAGGCATGAATGGGTTAAAAAGACTAGTGGATTTTAACAAGGTCTTCTCTTCTTGACTGTGGTTCTAGAGTTATACTATTCCTATATTTCGGACCTTCGCCTACTCTGATTGTATTCGTCTTGAAACCTTGTTCGTTCTGTTTGTAAGTGCATTGATACAATGACACCAATTCATTTTCGTTTTATCGTATGACACCATAAAATAATATTAGAAGTCACGCCTACAATAGCGTTTTTTTACCGGCTTTAACCCATTTATGCCTTGCGTCTGGAAAAAAGGCCTTGGCAAACAGCGTAGACCCAGATGAGACGCCGCATGATGCGGCGTCTCATCAGGGTCTACGTTGTGTGCTTAAAGGAATTTCCGTGAGAAATATTCTAAAAATAGAAATAAATATACTGGACATCCCTAATTTTGGAAATAAATTGATCCAATTTAGAAGGATGGGAGAGTCCACTAGGCATAAATGGGTTAAATGAAATGCCTTCAGAAAACTGCAAAACGACAAACATTTCATGTTTTTTGTATAGAGATGTGCCCTTATTGCTTTCGTACGATCTCTGTTCGGTTTCGTAAGCACACTTCTTCTTGTGGATACACTAAAATACAGTCCGCGGAAGAATAAAATAATTCATAAACAAAAGTAATGTATTTTTTTTTTTTTTAAATAAAAAGTCATGTTTTGACAGGATAACGTTACTCTTGTATGAATATCAAACGCTCGCCAAACGTGTTTACTGATGTATGCATAATACAATGCGCGTACTTCGTAGTCACGTGATTTTACTTTCACTTCCGAATACTTAAACAATAATACACATTAGAAATGAAAACGTTTGTTTTGTCATCAAATCTGTTAAATGATGTTCTCATTAAGTACAAAATACCTTGTGTTTATGTCGACTTTTGCAAATGTTATGTGAGAGGGCCTCATGCACAAGTAGGCGCAAAATAAAATGAAACTGCTCATCATGCACAGCGCATAAGATTGCAGGTAAGTTGACAATCGATACCTGTGAATACATTTAATAAAAATGCGTTTCTGAAATCGCACGTATATTGGCACCGAAACTTCACTCTTTAAATAATTTGATTTCCATATTGAAGCATTTTAGGCAAATTACGAAACCATCGCTTTTAACACGGTATGGATTGTTATAGCAATGAAGATCATATTTCATATAAGCTTTTCCATAAATGTTGTTGTTTTCTCTATTAAATAGTAACAAAACAATTTTTTATGAAAATTTCAATAAATAATTTAAATAAAAAAATCCAAAAACAACCACAGTTCGGTTAATTCTTGATTATCCCTCGTTCACATATAATATTCATAATATGAAAAACCATGAAATGCCAAGAGGTTATCACGCGTGTTAAAATGTAATAAAAAATACTTTTTATGTTCTTTTCAGCTCCGTCCATTTTCCCCGTATTATACAAGCTTGCTCGACCTTTAATAAGCGATGACATGAGGAATAAAATACACGTGTTGGGAGGTATGTACTTTTTTGAATGAAGCAAAACGTATTGGAAGACAAGAGAAACACAATGCGACTATTTTATTTATTTATTTTGGTACAACATAAGTGAACAAAATATACCGGTAATTATTTTTGAAACAATAAATCTTACATCTATTCAAATTGTGCATATTGCTCCGTTGAAGATTGTTATCGCTGCACTTGTGGGATTCTTATCTTAAAATGTGGGGTACTTATCTCATATAGACGTCTGATTAGGAATAAGATCCACTGAGTTTTACATAATAATTCATATTCTATATCACAGTTAACTGTTCTTTCATGCATACCTCTTTGATACATGCTATTTACAGGTAACTTCAAGTCAGACTTGTTAAAGTACATCGACGCGGATCAGCTGCCGGTGTTTCTAGGTGGAACTCTCACAGACCCAGATGGGGATCCGAGGTGCAAAACAATGGTACTGATGATAAATTGTTAGTTTTTATCCTACAGCTTAATGATTTTATAGAACACAGTACGACCCATAAAGAAAAGATAAGGTTTATCCCACACCTATGTTTATCCCACACCCAGTCATGTGTGGAGGAATGTCATTTATCCCACTTTTACACCGATTTCGGTTGATTATAGCCCCGTTGATTTTTCTGCTATAATACACGGCACGAAATGACGTCATATTTTCAACAAAATGACGTCATAAATCAAGCGAAAATAACAAGTTAAACTTATTTTGTTTAAATAAAAAGGTTTACTGAATAAAAAGTGGGATAACTAGCATAATAGGTAAGTGTTGATTATAGATCAGGTTTATCATGCTCGGCACGAAAACGAAAAAGCACTCGCCAAGGCTCGTGCTTTTTGTTTTCTAAGCCTCGCATGATAAACCTGATCTATAATCAACACTAACCTATTATTCTCTATATTACTCGGAATCTAATATTCTATTCTATATATACTATAAAGTATTCTTTTTTAGTAAAATCGAATCAGATTCAACAAAACAAACAATTTGATACCAAGAAATAATATTTTTTAAACACAAAATGCAACACAAACAGCAAAAAACATTTTTTTACAAATATTAAGCGCGCATTATGACGTCATTATTAACACGTCAAACGACAAAAGTCGTATTCTTTCCCGGTAAAATCGGGGACGTAGAGATATGATGAACAGAAAAAACAGGTACCATTTGTTTTAATTATTTTGTAGGCTAAATAGAATACTATGTAAGTGTGATTGTGTTCTAAAATTTATCCCACTCGTCTCAGAAAGGCAAGCCTCGCCATGTAAACCTTTCTTTACTCGTGGGATAAATTTAAGTACACAATACGGTATTTTTGCTACAGTCACCTGTGATACTAACATCCTGAATAATGAAACAGAGAAAATCTACAAATAAATCATGCGATTCGTTCGTGGAAGGCATATTTTGTGTTATAGTTCTTGAAAAGCAGCTATCCTTAAATTGCTCCCCCAATATAGAAACATAACCTAAAATACAAACATTACGTTGTCATCTACGACGTTTTCTCAATGTTAATGTCAAACCACAAACACATGCGTTTGGACTGTCCCTACATAAAACAGTTCGAATTCAGATTCTTAATCAAATCACAGCAGATGTTTAAAGAATATATTTAGATAATACCACCTGCAANATGTTTTATTTATTTTATGTTAAATAATGTTTGGTGTAATTGTCCTGCATTATATAGGCAAATGGTCACTTTTTCAAATGAAAGACGAACGGATGTGAACACAAATCTCCATCCTGATAATTTTATGTAATGTAATTATTGCTATTTTTTTTACTATATTCTGACATTCAATAGATATCCCAAGGAGGTGAAGTCCCAGAGAAATATTACATGGATGTAAAATCTCTGTACGAGGACATGGAATCGGTGACAATTGCTGCCGGAAAAAGTCACACCAAGGACTTCCAAGTCGACAAGACAGGGAGCCACTTGACGTTAGTTACCACAAACAGTTTATTTACAGTACCTAATACACGTTTTTAGCATGAATTGTGTCGGATCATGCTGGTTTTTACGTAAATTTACTTAGTGTTTATATTCTTTAAAGACATGTAAGTTAGCATCATTGGACTAATCTTACATTTTAAATCGTATGTTGCACGATTCAAGGCCTAAACATTGGTATGGATTAAGTTTATATATTGGTTCTCGCATTAATAGAGTCCCATTTTATATCTTCATAGATGGGCATTTAAGTCGGAAGATTTCGATCTTGGTTTCGGCGTTCGGTTCACTGACAACTCTAGCGCAAAGCCGAAGTTCGTGGTTCCCATTCAGAGAGTTAACAGTCACCTTGTGGTGGAGGATGGCAGTATTGTGTGCGATGCAGCAGGAACATGTATGATTTGTATAGTTTGTAGATTTTCATAAAACATGTTGTTAATTTTTTATTTAAAAATAGTGTTTTATTTCCTCTTTTTATCGTTGTTTGAACAATTGCTTGTATTTCTGGTGCGTTTGCCAACTTGGTAAATAACCGTCAGCACATCAAAAAGTTGTTTATTTGCGGGTATGAAAAGATAATGCGAACATTATTTATTTTCATTTTAATGAATATTGTATCTGTGGAACGTGTAAACATAAAGGTTGTAGCTCACCTGAGAACATAGTACGTGCGTGCGTAAACATTTTCTTCGTACGACTTCTCCTCCGGAACCTTTAGACAGATTTCAACAAAACTTCACAGCAATGATCATTGGGTTATCATGTTTCAAAGTAAATAAAAAAATTATGTCACCAGAGCTAAAAAGATTTAAAAAAACGAAAACTGCAGGAGTCTTCTTTTTTGAAACCACAAGGGCCAGACGTTAAATAGTTGGTGTATAACATCGTGAAGTGGTTCCAATGATTCCACTGAAGTAGATATTGGCCACGCCCCAAGGGACATATAGTAATATAGACTTATAAAGGGAATGATTTTTCTTGTTTATCAGTGAGAAATCGAATAATCTCCTCAGAAACCACAAGGACTAATTATTTGGTATTTGGCATGTTATATCGCATTGTGGTCGTCTCTTAATTAAGTTTCTTCAATCCATTCCGTAATTTCAAAATTGTCCTCACCCGGTAGTAACGTGTATACATGTATATGGTAAGGCAGTCGGTAAAGCGAAAATCAAATAGCTGCTCAGAACATTCATTTCCCTTCGATCTCAGATTAGAGAAATATGATAATAGACCCTTTTGTTAAATTAAAACATCGACGATTTTCTACTGTTTTTAGTACATTTCTTCTGATAAAAAATGCTTAACGCGCTGAATTTAATGCAATTACAATTGTTATCCGTATGATAGGTACTGCCAAAATTAACACTATGGATTCTTTTCTCAGAAAATTAATTTCTGTTCACCCATAATCGTTCAACATTATCTAAATGTACCATGATTAACAAATTACTCAGTATTATTAACATGTTTGACACGATCATTTCAGACACACTTGTCTTCGACAATACCTTCAGTTGGACGCGTGCCAAAAAAGTGTACTTTGAAGGTGATGTGGTGTCGGTGGACGAGGGTTACGTCAAGTCCGAAATCCATGACCTGGTTGAAGCAGGCGACTGGGAGACTTTGGAACAGAAGTTTGAAACTACCCACTTCTGAGATGTTGGGCATGTGGGACATTACAAACACAAAGTTGTGTTTACGTGCGTTTCTTTATTTGTCGCTAACCATTCCATAAATATTGGACAATAGGATTAACACAAAGACTCTGTGTTCGACCACTTTTAGAATCAATATTAGATCTATTTAAAACGCAATGATTCTGCTTTGATTGAATGCGAACCATTCAGAATTTAACGTCATATTTTTTGTTGTTTGAACGTACATGTGAACGTAGTACAACAGAGACGCTTTAGCTTGTTATATTTAGTTTGTTGGTGTTCAATTACATCGAAAGAATTTTTGCTTTTGAAACCACTTTGAGTCTGTTTCCTGTTTATAACCAGTACGTGGGTGTCTTTGTAGAGATCTTCGTAATACTCATAGAGTGGAGATAGACCCCCATCATGATCGCTAAGCGAACGCAATAACCACTATGCTGTTGCGACATTGCCTTTTTAAGGCTTCCCATTCCAAACTATGTAGCCAGTGGACATGTGATGTTGTTAAATTTATGTTTATATTGTTTGTGTTATATTCAATGCTTATACCTCAATTATCAGGATCCATTTTACTCTTTTTATGATTTTAAAAACCGTACGAGAACAAAACCTGGAATGCGAACGCGTATTCATTCATAAATGGCTAAACATTAACTTTTCTGCATTTGATAGACGTTCGTGTATATTTTATCTGTCAGACCTACATTATTTTACGTGCAAACGTTACTTGATATTTATGCATACATTTATATATTTAATGTCTATATATTATACACTATAAAAATGATATTACATATGTGTCGAGAGGATTGTTTTTGCGTGTCAGTATATAAAAGGCATTGATCTTTGGTGCATATATTTCTGTAAAATATATACATAACATATAATGTTGTTCAAGTAATATTGTATATCTTGTAGGTGTATTATAAATTCTTAAAGTCAACATATCTTTGTCTTCTACTCATGTATATTGATTATGTATTTGTTTTATTGCAAAACGAATTTAATGTTAGATCATGACCAAGAGTAGACTAGACAAAGAAAACATTGGTTTGGTTACTCTGATGTCAGTCTAAGCGCAATTTGATGTTTATCTACTTCTTAACCCTTTGCATGCTGGGAAATTTGTCGTCTGCTAAAATGTCGTCTGCTGAATTTCTAAAATTAGCATTTCATCGATTTTTTTCAAAGAATATCAGAATAGCAAACAGTTTGGATCCTGATGAGACGCCACGTTCTGTGGCGTCTCATCTGGATCCAAACTGTTTGCAAAGGCCTTCAAAATCCGGTTCCAGCGCTCAAAGGGTTAACAGGGTTGTCTTAGTTGTGTGGTATTTAATTTACGAAATATGTCTGGTGGGGGGAGCAAAACAGTACATTTTGTTGCGTGCGAATACATGACAACTAAATTTTAATAGGCAAATACCTCGGTATGGTGTGAACATATTCATCATACTTTAACATAATACATGTATGAATAATTATTTAATTCGACCTTATTTGGAACATTTGGGCTCTTCAAGTAAATGACGGATTTTGGTGTCAGTATCATACATTATATAACGACGTAATGTTCGCATTGTGGTCGTTTGACTAACGCGCGATAAAAAATTCCTATAACTACGGTAACTAAAAAATTAAGCGAGGCTTCTGATATTTTTGTAGAATTTCCTGATTTTAAATTAGATATCTCCTGTTATGTATTGTCTGATAAGAATTGTCAAAAGACGGTAGAATTATAACAATGTGGTAAATATGCACAAGTATATCGCCAATTGCTTTCATTTATAGCCATTTATAATATAGTTAATCTCATTCTGCGCGCCATAGGGCAAGGATGCCCCCACTTGCCACTTTTGTCTCAAAACTCCGCTGATTTCACCATAAGCTTTTTATGCCAAAATTTTACTTTTCACATCCAAGTATGACATTCACCTTTGAGGTGATGAGACGTCCATTGGTACGTTATTTTTGAATTGCATGAGAAATTACCAACGAAGAGCCCGGTCAACCTGTTTTATGGCCAAATTTGACCTTTGTGTATTACAAGCGACACGCTGTCTTATGGTGGATTGCATTTGTACCAACTTATTTCAAAATCCATTTATGGCAGTTATGGTTGAGACTGGAATGTCAATCTGTTTTATGGCCAATTTTGATCTTTGACCTCTAAGTGTTTCCTTGACCTATGGGATAGTGAGACGGGTGCTTCACGCGACATGTCGATTAAAGTTGGCTTACATGTGCGCAATGCTATTTCTAAGTCCATCAATATATAATGCAAAGCTATGGCTGAGGCAAGAATTTTCAAGCTGAAAATGGCCGAATTCGACATTTGACCTCTAAGTGCGACTTTCGCTTGGAGGTTTGGGAGACGGATCTAACACTTCTTTTTATGACGGTTTACAGAGAGGGATTATGTAGCCAAATTTGACCGTTGGCTTCTTAAAGCAATCTTGTCCTAGACTTAGTGAGAAAAAAATATACATGTGATACCCCGTCTCATTCAGTTCGTATTTATGGTTAGTTATTTTAAAATTGCATAATGAATGACTAAGTTACATTCTGAACAAGCTTTTCATGGCCATATATGTTATTTGACCCCTAAGTGCGACCTTGACCTGCGATCTAGGGAAAGTGGTGTTACTCACGGCGCGTCGTGTTATGATGGTTGCCATTAGTGTTAAGTTATTTCAATATCGATCAATGTAACGAAAAGTTCTGGGACAGAATTTAGAAAGCTGTTTTCGGCCATATTTGACCTTAGACCTCTTAGTGTGGCACCTTTAATATAGAGAGACAGGTGTTACACGCGACAATTCGTCTTAAGATGGTTTAAATTTGTGTTGTTATTTAAAAACCCATTTATATATGACAAAGTGATGGCTGAGACAGGAATTTTTGCACAGAAGTTAAAACGGACCGATAGACGGACGGGCAGACATACAAACAGTTAAACTGATAGTGCGACTAATATATGCCGGCTTCTTCAAAGCGGTGGTGACGGTGGGATAAAAATACTAATTAAGTGCCAGAGTTTCTATTAACTAATAAATTTCATGTGTTTATGTTTGGATTGGTCACATATCTCGACTATTTTATATAGGGCAATATGCATGGTCTCTTACTGAAATTGCGTTTTGGCCTTTGCACATATTACTAAGCCTCGTATATTTAGTTATTAAATGATTGACTAAGTTTATGTAACAACACCATAATTAATCTGAGGGTTTCAGGTTTATAGACACGCCAAGTTTGTTCCTGTCGAAATATAAACAATTTGTCAATTAAATGTTAGGTTCGCCTTAACGTACGGCAAAACAAATATCGTCAGAATGCCTGTTTGTTGTAAAGATGTTAACAACTGCAAATAATTCCTTGTTTTTACCATTTGGATACTTGTGAACTTAGCTAGGCTTACAATATATAATTAAACAAAAAATACCCCACCTTCCCAGCAATGGCCCATCACTGGAAAATTGTACTGTATCACGTTGTAATTTTTCCTCTGTTTAATGATACTGTCGGTGTAGGCCAAATGGTAAATAATATGTGCATTTACTACATAAATCTTGATAACTATCGCACATTTGTACAGACCGTTGTCAAGATGCTTGTTTAGTTTTTTTCAAATCACATTTTTTACCTAGCAGACCTTTGCCATCCATAATTTCGTGACTTATACATTTCCAATATTTGATCCATTATATCCATGTTTGACCTTTGAGGTACGGACGCAGGTGATGTGCGTAATGGTTATCACAACATGGTAATTGTGTGTGGACAAATATTGTAAAAATGCCTGAAAAATTATAAAGTTACTGTCCAGACAGCTGTGTCATGCCAATAATTCCTGACCTGTACGTATGGAGGTAGAGTATCGGATCTTGGGCTTGACACTCCGTCTCCACGTGGTGATCGTTTTAAGAAAAAAAGCTTTCTCCTATAAACCTGTCAGCTTAAACTTTGAGCTCAGGTTTTTTCGCGCGCCACTCCATCAGAAGCTTACATCCACTACTGCACTGTGGCAAACACTGGATAATAATGTTATTGATCAACTGCGCATTATTTATTATTATCATTATCACAACTTTGACAGAGAAATGAATCGATAGATTTGCCCTATCCAACAATATGTCCTGTAAATATAAAAGAAAATAAAAATAAATATATGTATTCTGAATTCGACGGAATATAATACAATGTTTATATAATGTCTCAGTTGTGTCGAAAACCTGCTGCATTTATGAGTCTGTTTTAGGGGGTAACCAGTACTGGATGTCTTTTTTTGAGATACCGATCAAACACACAACCTCCCGAGGTCATCGTATTCATTCAGTCAATGAGACAAACTTACATACGTAACATTTATAGATCTTGACCAGATGAAACACTTGTCAATCAAGGATTCAGTTGAGAAAGACTGAGATTTATATTTCAATAGCATCATAATAAAAGCACATCATTGTATAATCCAGTCGATTTACTTCAAGTTATTGGATGAACATCCTTGGGCAAATAGAACGATAGCAAGGTTTTGTTACTACTTAATGCTTACCGGTTTGACTGTGGGACGGCCAGTCGCTGCCCCCACCGCTGCTGTACACGCCCCGGAAGTAATGAATACATGGGAGGGCGGAGTCTATGCCGTGATTTGCAAACTGGTCAAACACAGCGAACATGCCCTGCTCGCTGTGGTCGCCTTGGTGACAGGCTTGGTCGGGAAATAACGTTATTTGGCAGGGCGACTCCTTAACAAAATCGGATATATTTCAGAGCTTGTAATTTGAAGTGTATTTCATAACTATAAATACATGCGCATATATAACAAACGTTTTGTTTAGAACTATAAACAAGACAAAAAAAAACTAGATGAAATGCCATAGGTTCAATGGCCAATTCTCTATTTTAGCCCGAATTCAGTAGTATAACTACTTGTGTTCATTCTAACGATACTTAAATGTATTGATGCATAGAGGTCACTGTGGGTGTAATTTAAGCGAGCTTTATCATTTTTCATTTCAAAATCTGCTGGTCAAAGCACCAATAGCACTGGTTTCCAGTACATGTACCTTGTTTGTATAGACTGTGGTGTATATTTTCTTCCCGCTGGCGAGTGCAAAACTATAGCCGGCCATTTTCATCCGGTCTGATATCTGCGGAAAGATGGTATAGCCGACCTGCAAGGTTTAATTGAGTTAAGTGTATAAAACTGCTACGATGGAAACACATTTTTTTTAGAAAACCATCTTAAATTTGTTTGTTGACCAGGAAGATTTCCAAACCCAGAACCACGTACATTCATCTACCGTTAATATTTTTAACAAAACATAATGTGTGATCTTAAGATAGCAAACCCCGAGGAATTCTGTAAAAATGTCAGTCAGAGTTACATAACTTTGCCTGAAAGGTCCCCTTATGATAGTCAGTAAGTGTTGCTAGTATGAAAGCAATAGCTTTGATACTTTAGGAATAAAGTGGAACTAAACACAAAACTTAACCAAATTTTAAATTTTCTAAGTATAAAAAGGGCACACAATTATATCAAAATGCCAGCCAGAGTTATCTAACTTTGCCTGTCCAGTCCCCTCATGATAGTTAGTAAGTGTACCAATTTTGAATGCAATAGCTTTGATACTTTATGAGAAAAGTGGACCTAAACACAAAACTTAACCGGACGCAGACGCCGACGCCGACGCTCAGGTCTTGACAATAGCTCATATTTTTTTTAATAGATGAGCTAAAAATGATCACATGTAATTCGGGTTTGTCCTCTTTTTAAACCCGTATACTTAAGTAAGATGATTGTGTACTTCAGCAACAAGAAAGTGTACTTGGGAAAGGCAAGGCATGTGCTTTAATTACTAGCGCCATCTCTTTTCAGAGATGCATTAATAAACAAGCAAATGATATTTCCGAGTTTAAGTTGAGGACCGAACGTTTTTAAGTGGGTATCCATCTAGTTCTTTTCTACGAGAGACCGTCTCTTAATGGTTAACATCTGTGAGCAATTACGAATCACTAAATATTCGTGGATAGTACTAATTCGGACAAAACTCGACAGTCAGACCAACAGACAAACAGAAAAACTTAACGCCTATATAGTCCCCAGCCTCTTCCTCCTGTTATTCGGGGTAATAATAACGTTGGTCATGCAAATTTGTATGATTCGCAAAAAGAAAGTTGTGAGATAGATATGCTCGAATTTAGGCCGACAAATGTTTGCGAGAAGGGAAACATTTTGCGACAGTTTTTATGTAGTATTAAAAGCGCGCATTTAGAAAAAAATCTCCAAACAAAATTACATTTTTTTCAAAACAGGTTACCTGTACGTCGATGCTATCAAACACGTCGATCATGTGATGGCTCACGTCATAGGTGTGACCGTTCCACGTGATGTTACTAGGCGTTCCATGACATTGACCCCAGTGCCAGCTCATAGAGTAGTGCGTCAGAAGACGTCCGTGTGTCTGTTTTGCGGCTTCGCTCGTGATTTCCCGCAAGCGTTCCAGGTACTGTATGCGTTCCGCGTCTGATCCGCACTTGATACCGGCGTATGCCTCGTTATTGATTGCGACGCCGTCGAAGCGTTCGTTGTTGTTCCCTTATTAAATACATATGAGAAATGTATCAATTGGTTTTTATCACCGACCCAATATTGTGTGTTTTTTTATATAAAACGTTTAAACGAGGCACCATTCACTTTGATAATATAATCACCAAATCGAGAACATTTTTTTTTAACTCTACTTAACTGCAAATTAAAGCAACTGAAGTCTTAATGAAATCTTAGTTTAAACTAAACGTTGTTAATCAAGTTTAACATGGAACAGTGTTTAAAAGTACCACGAAAATGAATATGTAACGAATTATGTTAGGCGTATATGTCCGCCAAAACATAACGAAGTACGAGGACTTTTGCCCGACATTTGATTTCACATTGTGGCTTACAACTATTGACTTACTTGCACAGTGGTCATTGTAGTAGACGATGTACTGTATCAGTTGTCTCTCCGTGACCTCCATATCACTCACAGCGTACAGTCCGTAGATCTTCAGATTGGGAACCTAGGAAAACAGGCAGACGTATTGAATCGGTGGTCACATTATATTAAAACTGTCGTTTAGGCACCATATTATCAGTTGTATAACTTGTATTATGTTCGTAGATATTTATCGAGAGCACATGGACTTCTCATTACGGTCATTATTGAAGACAAATACAAAATGAACAATTCTAAATATACCAATTGTGATGGTAGTACTATCATGAGATGACTTTAAATACTGCTGATTCTAATAATGATTAAAATTATATACACGTGGTGGTATTGATGGATTGGTGATTAATATAATGATAACGTTGATACCGTTAAGATGAGTATGCTAAAAAGTATGGCTACGGATGTGATAATGATGAGTATGATGATAATGGTGATGATGAAGATCACGATAACAGCGTGACGATGATTATGATAGTGTTCTCGACGCTGAAGATGATGACTATGCTATACAACAATACAAGCAACCAGCTGCACGTACCTTGGCATGGCCCTCGCTCAACATACTGCGTACCGTGGTGATCTCCGCGGTAGAACAGTCGCCAGATTCCTTGGCACGCTGAAGGTTGCGGTGCACGTCGCTAACAAAGATCAGCGACACCTCCCTGCCTGCGACATTACACGTGTTCCAGAGCCACGCACGCTTCGCCTCACTGTTCCACGTGTGCGTGAAGCAGCTTCCGCGAGAGTCCCACTCCAGGAACTTGGTTCTGTTGCATCCCGGAACGGCGGGATCGAACCCGGTGTCCCATACGTACATGGCGTACTGTTGGCGTACCGGTGATGCGCGCATTATATCGCGCGTTGTTGTGTCGCAATGGGAGACCATGCAGGTGAAAATCATGCTGCATATTGTTACCGTAATGCCGGAAAACAGCCATGATGCAAAGAATGTCATTATTGATCCAATGTCGTATAATTAAGTGTACGATTTACTTATCAGTGCAAAGTATGTTGGAATACGGAAGATTGTTTTATCTTTCTTATCATTTACGCTTGAATATTCCGGTTTGTACAAGTCGACAATGATTTCTTACTGTATATTGATCACAATAATATACGGTTTCACAGCTGATATATCCTGGTCTATCGTAAGTTCGTGGATACAACACATAGAACAGTTTTATAAGCAATTATATGTTTATTTTGATCAAATAAATATAGTTAAGCATACATTAAATCATTACCTGTGTGAATAATCAAAAAGATTCAAATAATTGTAATCTTGTCTTCCAAATTCAAGTTAACACACACCATCCATCATTATGAACCGCCATTTTGAATTCATGTAAGTTCGTGGATGACACATATTACGTCATTACTCCAGAACAGCTGATTAGGCCAAATGTAGAAATGTGTGTTTTCTTAACAAAGGTAAATCCTGCGAAAATTAGACTTTATGTACAACATCACGTCATTATTCCTCGGGGAAAGCGTTGACTTAAATATTGGATTGCTGAATAAAAACTTCGTAGCGCAGAGGTCGCTTATATCTTTACTTTTGGTAAAACACCGCAGAGCATTATTGAAATGTGAATTATTATTTTTTATAACTAAAAAAGTAGTTGTGTATGCTGTATCTACAGAGCTACATTGGTTGAGATCAGTAATGATCTGTGATATGTACAGTTATTGTATACAGCTTCACGTGGGGTCGGCGTGTATACTGCTGCCTGAGCGCTGATTGGCTGATGCGCTAACCAAAAAGAATTTGATTGACAGCTGGAAAAATCAATATTGGCCACTCGCTGAGAAATTCATAGAAAACAGTAGCTCGTAGGCAGAATTTACGGATTAAATAACCCGATTTACTGTTGAATTGTACGTGTTGTGTTATCAGAAAATAGCGTACATGCGGATTATCGGACGTCCAATTAAGGGACTTCCACCATTTGTGTAATGGACGTAGACTGCCGTTTTGGGCGTAATTTTCACCCGGACGTCCACTAACGGAAGCGCTGACAAATGTATATGCATTGTGGAGACTGGTGAATGAGTACAGTCTATATTTGTGTTTCAATGGAGTTGGATTGGCCTGTAAATTAAATTAAAATGCATAAGGAACCAGGTACCGAAAAACACTTCTTATTTTACTTTGCCTAAATAGTATTTCAAAATCGAGAACGAGGCTGTGAACATACAGTGTCAATAGAACGCTGTATGTAAACAAAGTGAGCAAATTATGGTTTATGTATTTTGTTACGGATTTTTTTTGGCAAAGGAAATGTGTGCATTAGGAAAATGGAGGTAAAAACACTTATAGACATTATTCAATTTGTTCACCTGTTTAGAACGTATTTTATTTCAATATTTTGTTCTCAGTTGTAAAAAGATTGTTTGCAATACACACTTCCGGTTTTCGTCTCCAGGATGTCAAAATCTAGCGCGTGTAGTTATTCAAAATTGAAAATCCACGAACTTACTATATCCACGAACTTGGACAATGCAACGATTCCAAATAAAACATTATGCGTATTGTTAAATAGCAGTAATTCGAAATGTAAATCTGTGGCGTAGCCATAAACACATGTTTTACATGTACTGTGTGAGTGTATGTGAGTGGTCTCTTCTCTTGAAACAACGTATTTTAAATAATTACAAATGATAAGAATTGGATCCATATCATTACAGACACACTGTTGATACATTTATTGATTTTAGTAGAAAAGCACATTGACTGCATAGGTCATCCATTATGAATGGCCCTTATGTTTAAACGATACAGATTTCCGTACTATTCAAAGATACTTACTGCATAACATGTTATGTGCTACTTATTGCTTGGTAAGTAATTTTGAAAGATCTATGTTTGTGTTGGCGAAGTACGTGTTGAAGTGGGCATATATCAGGTTAGCGGTATGAAAGTACGTGTTGAAGTGGGCATATATCAGGTTAGCGGTATAAAAGTACGTGTTGAAGTGGGCATATATCAGGTTAGCGGTATGGAAGTACGTGTTGAAGTGGGCATATATCAGGTTAGCGGTATGAAAACCAATGATATCAAAAAGAAAATAGATAAGTTGACATCTAAAGTTAAAATGAAGCTTTCATTCAATTTTGTTGACCTCAGCTACCTGTCATTGGTAATTATATGCTTATTATAAGATAATGAGCGCCACCTTGAATTACAACTGTAATAAGAATTTACATCGTTGTTTTTTATTAATCCTAAATACATGTGCAAATGTTAAGAGAGGTTTAAATATCATGCATCAACGCATTCACTGTATGTAGTACCGTAATGCATCCAGTAATTATGGGAAACAGTTTCCAATTTTCAGATGAAGTTTAATGCTAATTGAAACTCTACCGATGATGGCCTTCAAAATCAATACAAAATAAAGCGTTCTCTATAATGGCAATATAGTTATTACTTTCCTTAAGGTTAGTATTGCACATTTGTGTTATGTCTGTACGTATAGTTCAATTCCATTTAACAAACTGTGCATATTCATTTACCAGACGATTGTCTTTTAACAAAAGCATGTATTGCTGGTAAGGCGAATAAGCCAAAAATGTTAAACGGTGCAATGTTCTTGAATATATGACAAAACTATTTATATGTATATAAGCTGCCAGTCCAGCGTGTTCGATATCTGTTGTCAAAGTGTATAACTCTGTGCGGTGAATGATGAAGTCTGGGAGTAGGATTCTCAGAAATAACCACGCCAATGAGTTACTCTGGATCAGCAGACGATTTATTGTATAAATCAATTTATCTTGCGGAGAATTCCGGAGATACTTCTACTTCGTACTTCCTACAGTCAGTTGCTAACTATTACACGAAGGCCTATTATAGGCAGATATGGACACTGTCGAGTCCGTTTCCTGGGAAAAACAAGAACTTGGTGTCTATGGAGGAGATAATGAGAACGCTCCCCGATCGCTTGGCGGACACCTCATCCACTACACCACCGCGACCTAAATAAGTAGGCATATATCAGGTGAGCGATATGAAAACCAGTTTTATCTATACGTCATTGTTGTTGAACTCGGCTACTTTTCATTGGTTAATATANGAAATAACGTTGTTTGTTGACGAAATGACGTCATTATTCCAGGAAAATTCTTTAGTTAAACTATTTTACAATGTAAATAAACGGTGAAAAAAGCATAATAGTAAAAGAAAATGTGTTGGATTCGGTGAAATATCGATTTTATTTCACTCGTGATCATAAAAAAATATAAACAAGGATAAAAACAAGGGAAGTGCATCTTTATATGATAATCTAAAAATAGAAAAAGGAATTCCGATTTTTTTTTCTTTTCACCGGTGAAAAGAACAATTTTTTTCTTTTCACTGCTGTTATTTCACTGCAGAAATGTCATATTTTATCATTAGGTATAAAAGAAACACAAAATATTAATGGAATAGTCGATGAATCATCCTACGAAATTCAATAATCCATTTTGATACTTTTTTCAGACGTATCTTTTTTTTAAACACGTAATTGTTAAATATCTAAGCAAACAGACATATGATACAATAAAGAATAACATACCTAACTGGCTGCAATAAAAACCCAGGAATTTAAAGGTTAGGAAAAATTAAGAATTTCGTCAAAACTGTTCTTTATCTGTCAAGGGAGATAATGGGAGGGCCCCGTTTTATCGTCGTTAAATGCACTCAGAGATACAGTCTGGATATCTGCAAGGAGATATTTCTAGCATCATGACAAAGTTTGCGCTCAAATAAGAAGTTAAAATCAATAGAAGCACCGTAATGAACACTGCATGTTGCCATTGTCAGAAAAGGAACATCATTCCTCAACAAACGACCCCATGAAACGGAATTGTTGATGTCCAGAATGTAGTGCACGTAGTTTATATAGAACCGTTTCATGTGCTTCAAGATACATCTCCACAATGACAGGTTTTTATTCACAAGAAGGCGCCAAGTGGACATGGGTCGAACTGTATGCAAGCAGATCAGAAAATAACTCAGAAAATAACAAGTCGTCAATAAGAATGTCTAGATTTGCAAAAGGGTCATTACTGAGCCCTTATCACTATTTAATTGTAAAGCTCACACGTACAAGTAGCCTCTGATAGGTGTGTTATTTTCAGCAAAAATAGATGCAACCTGACTGACAACGAAGGGCTGCTGCTGCTCTTAAAAATATAGTGTTGTTATGTTGGATAGGCAGGTGTGCAGATGCTGAAATATTTAACAGATAATTGCCTTAGATGAAATTATAAAAAATTAATGAGCATTATCTATTAGATAAAAATGTGGTTACATATATTTGAAATGCTCTTCAAGTTACAAATTGGTTTTCAACATTGCCATGTATCATTTAATGTTCACATTTAATATATTTTTTTACAATGATTGGCTTGAATGGAACAGAAAGAAATTCGAACAAGGGCTGACCAGGTAAGAAGAACAATCATATATAAGAAATCAATACAAAATAAAGCGTTCTCTATAAGTGCAATATAGTAATTACTTTCATAAACAGTTAGTATTGCACATTTGTCTAATATCTGTATGTTTAGTTCAATTCCATTTAATATATTTGAGTATACTTATTGACAAGACGATTGCCTTTTAACAGAAGCATGAATTGCTGATAATAAGCCGAAATTGTAAAAGGGTGCAATGTTTTTTCATTTATTACAAAACTATTTATATCTATATTAGCTGCCCGCATCATCTGCCAGTACAGCGTTGTCGATTTCTGTTTTCAAAACTTATAACTCTGTGCTGTGAATGATGTAGTATGGTAGTTGGATTCTCAGTAATAACCACGCCAATGAGTAACTCTGGATCAAAGCAGACGATTTATTGTATAAATCAATTTATCTTGCGGAGGATTCCGGAAAAAGTCGATGTTTTATGATTGGCAAGTTAGTTACCACCTACGAATAAACCCACACAATACATGTGTCTTTACCATATAGTTTAATCGGATTTTAACGTAGTTTCTTACGTACTGCATGATGTACATTTATCTTTTTTTTCTTCTGAGAGAATGTCAAAGAAATTCAATTATCCATTTTGATAGTTTTTTGCCAGTCGTATCTATTTTAATACACGTTATTGTTAAATATCTAAGCAAACAGAAATATGATAAAATAAAGAATTACATACGAATGTCCTTAATGGCTGCAATAAAAAAACAGGATTTAAAAGGTTAGGAAAAAATTAGAATTTGGTCAAAACTGTTCTTTATCTGTCAAGGGAGATAATGGGAGGGCCTCGTTTTCCCTCGTTATCGTCGTTAAATGCACTCAGAGACACAGGCTGGAAATCTGCAAGGAGATATTTCTAGCATCATGACAAAGTTTACGCTCAAATAAGAAGTTGAAATTAATAGAAGCACAATAATGAACACTGCATGTTGCCATTGTCAGAAAAGGAACATCATTCCTCAACATACGATCCCATGAAACGGAAACTTTGATGTCCAGAATGTATTGCACGTAGCTTATATAGAACTGTTTCATGTGCTTCAAGAGACATCTCCACAATGACAGGCTTTTATCAACAAGAAGGTGGCAAGTGGAAATGGGTCAAAGCGTATGCGCGCAGATCAGAAAAGAACTCACAAAATAACTATTCGTCAATAAGAATTTCTAGATTTGCAAAAGGGTCATTACTGATCCCTTGACACATAATAATTGTAAAACTCACACGTACACGTAGCCTCTGATATGTCTTTTATTTTAGCAAAAAAATAGATGCAACCTGACTGACAACGAAGGGCTGCTGCTGCTCTTAAAAATATAGTGTTGTTATGTTGAATAGGCAGGTGGGCAGATGCTGAAATATTTAACAGATAATTGCCTTAGATGAAATTATAAGAATTTAATGAGCACTATCTATTAAATAAAAATGTGGTTACATATATTTGAAATGCTCTTCAAGTTTCAAATTGGTTTTAAACATTGCAATGTTTCATTAATGTGCACATTGAAGATATTTTCGTACAGTGATTGGCTTGAGTGGAACAGATAGAAATTCGAAAAGGGCTGACCAGGTGAGAGGGCCAATCATATATATGTATAAGAAACGGCAATAAAATAGTTTCTGTAACCAAGACATGGAGTTAAAATAACGTCACCTGAAGATACCGAGAGGTGTTTTTCTTAAGAGAAATGAAAATGAAGTTGAACATGATAATGTTTAAGATGCCTGGAGTGTATAAGGAAGATATTTTAAAAGATTGCCATGATGATGTAGGTAAACGCGGAAGTTAAAAGACAGTTGACAGTTATAATCCGAAAGATTATATTGCCAGGAATTGCAATGAAGGTTGGCACGTAATTGAAATCTTAGTCTAAGAGATGTTAACGACAAAAAGCTGCTATACGCCTGAAACACCAGCACCTCATGTCCATGTACCTATAATCTGCACACTACAGCCTAACTGTTANACGACTGACTTCTTTTCTAGAATCACTAGAAACAAACGTACAGTTCCCAACGACTCAGTTTGGTGAATATCGCATTCAGCAATCAGCGTCACTTGTATTTCTTTATATTTCGTCCGACATCGAAGGTCAAACCACGTTGGGCGCCATTTTCGGAGTTCGTTCTCTGCGAGGTTTTATTTTGACCAAACAAAGAAGCAATCTTAATGATTTCATTGCAGATGACCGTATTAACGATGTTAACGTATTGGATTTCTCTGAAACAAATATTAAATAAGATAAACAAATGAACAAGAATACATATCTTTACACAACGATAGAACAATTCACATAAACGTTGAGTTGGTACGGCGATCGTAAATACAATAAACGCATTATTTATAAAGACTGCGAACAATACTAATTAATACATACATATCATAATAATATGTTATTTAATAGTTACTAAAGAAAAGGGATAGTATACCTGAGTAAATATATAATTTTCCTCCAACAAATAGAAATACGACCATCTATGACAGTTGAAATTTATGTGCACGTGCATCACGAGCAAGGGTTAGATAACGCTTATGTTAGTAAAGCATGCATAAGGTAAAAAGGTCAGGTTGCTTCCCTTTGACTAGTGAAATATATTCAAATTAAAATTAAAAACCTAAGATTAAAATGACTTAAAAGTATGGATGTTATGTGAATAATTTGTACCCTACGACAGGATTTTTAACGTAGTTTCTTACGTACTGCATGATGTACATTTATCTTTTTTTCTTCTAAGAGAATGTCAAAGAAATTCAATTATCCATTTGATAGTTTTTTGCCATTCGTATCTATTTTAATACACGTTATTGTTAAATATCTAAGCAAACAGAAATATGATAAAATAAAGAATTACATACGAATGTCCTAAATGGCTTCAATAAAAAAAAGGATTTTAAAGGTTAGGACAAAATTAGAAATTGGTCAAAACTGTTCTTTATCTGTCAAGGGAGATAATGGGAGGGCCTCGTTTTCGCTCGTTATCGTCTTTAAATGCACTCAGAGACACAGTCTGGAAATCTGCAAGGAGATATTTCTAGCATCATGACAAAGTTTGCGCTCAAATGAGAAGTTGAAATTAATCGAAGCACAATAATTAACACTGCATGTTGCCATTGTCAGACAAGGAACATCATTCCTCAACATACACATGTACGATCCCATGAAACGGAAACTTTGATGTCCAGAATGTATTGCACGTAGCGTATATAGAACTGTTTCATGTGCTTCAAGAGACATCTCCACAATGACAGGTTTTTATCAACAAGAAGGTGGCAAGTGGAAATGGGTCAAAGCGTATGCGAGCAGATCAGAAAAGAACTCACAAAATAACTATTCGTCAATAAGAATGTCTAGTTTTGCAAAAGGGTCATTACTGATCCTTTAACACATTATAAGTGTTAAACTCACACGTACAAGTAGCCTCTGATATGTCTTTTATTTTCAGCAAAAAAATAGATGCAACCTGACTGACAACGAAGGGCTGCTGCTGCTCTTAAAAATATAGCGTTGTTATGTTGGATAGGCAGGTGGGCAGATGCTGAAATATTTAACAGATAATTGCCTTAGATGAAATTATAAGAATTTAATGAGCACTATCTATTAGATAAAAATGTGGTTACATATATTTGAAATGCTCTTCAAGTTTCAAATTGGTTTTAAACATTGCAATGTTTCATTAATGTGCACATTGAAGATATTTTCGTTCAGTGATTGGCTTGAGTGGAACAGATAGAAATTCGAAAAGGGCTGACCAGGTGAGAGGGCCAATCATATATATGTATAAAAAACGGCAATAAAATATTTTCTGTAACCAAGACATGGAGTTAAAATAACGTCACCTGAAGATACCGAGAGGTGTTTTTCTAAAGAGAAATGAAAATGAAGTTGAACATGATAATATTTATGATGCCTGGAGTGCATAAGGAAGATATTTTAAAAGATTGTCATGATGATGTAGGTACACGCGGAAGTTAAAAGACAGTTGACAGTTATAATCCGAAAGATTATATTGCCAGGAATTGCAATGAAGGTTGGCACGTAATTGAAATCTTAGTCTAAGAGATGTTAACGAAAAGCTGCTATACGCCAGAAACACCAGCACCTCATGTCCATGTACGTATAATCTGCACACTACAGCCTAACTGTTCAGAATATCTCGAATAAGAATCACCAAAAGCAATCCACAATACATGTTTGATTCGTATGTGTTTATTACCTATTCATCTATTATCTATTCAACGTTGTGTAAATTGCAGCACACCACATTGTGCTAAATACGCATTTTAATTCCCACACTACATACATACAAGTGTTTCTCTACCATCATAAGAATGTACTAAGCATCCGACACATTTACTACTCATTGAATAATTGGCATCGTGCTATACAAATAATTTATAACAACTTTGAAATAACTCGAAACAATGCAATTGACAAATCTTTGACAGTATTCCAAGCAATACAGGCGACATAAAACTTCGTTAATTAANAATAACTCGAAACAATGCAATTAACAAATCTTTGACAGTATTCCAAGCAATAAAGGCGACATAAAACTTCGTTAATTAAGCATGTACATAACCGTCATATTGCCATTTACCTGTACAGTGTATACAAATTAATGTCCATTCGTCACAGGAGTAGCAATTAGGTACATTAGCTTACCTGTGCTTAAGACGGTGACAATTGTGAGCTATCGGGACCGCCTTTTTTCCGTCGTGGGTCATCCGTCGTAAGAAATCGTTTCATTTAAACGATATATCCTCCTAAATCGTCTTCCATTAGTTTTTCACGAAACTACACATCCTTTCGTGACCCTTTTTTAAAGTTATTAAAATCGTTCCAGTTTACTGCATTATTATGTCAACAGAGCTTAACAAAAATGTTATATATGAAACCTTCACAAACCGTCACCTCTGAAACAGCAATATTCAGGTGTATAATATTCGTTGTGGGACATCTAATTGCGATCCTGTACTAAGTTTGTTCAAATCATGTCCATTGGGTAAAAACTGACCTCGGACTTGGGGCAATACTATTTATATAGACTTTTATAGTAACTAATTAAAACAATCTTCTTTAAGATNATAATGAACTCTGAAAGAGGTTTTTATTTACATGACTTATCTGTTCATAAGAATGCTCTCACTAAAATTATACAATCTTGTGAATTTTCAGCTCCAGTATAGAACCGTTTCGTATTCTCTGCAAACAGGCAGTTCTGTCAATGCTCTGCGCTACTTTGCGATCAACAGCCAGACAGGACAGATCTATTTGACCAACAGTCTTCATGATGATTCGTCTAACGTCAACCAATATGTGGTGAGTACCTTGCTTTGAAACTTTATTTATGCATTGGATTTCTTTAAATAAAAATTGTGACAAAAATATGAAATCATCTTTTGACAAATATTTTATTATCAATATTTAGTGGATAAACACATAAAGGTGAAATTATTGTGTTCGCACAGAGAATTGAATCAAGATGTCAATTCATTTAACTTGTTCCTTTTTCTTTCATGCAGTTCAATGTGATTGCCAGTAATGCTGACCAGATTTCGAAAACAGCGTCTGCTCGAGTTGAGGTCACAGTGTGGAGAAACCTGAACACACCAATTTTCCGGAATACAGCTAGTTATCCCCAGACCATTGCATGGAATGCAGGAGCACTTGGTCCGGTGATAATCTCCCAAGGGGCTATCTCAGCGACAGATTCTGACAACAATGACTATGTATGTTTTTATGTTTGTAGTGGATTCTTCTTCTCACTTTCAAAAAACGAAAATTGGGATTTTTTCTAAAGTGGGTGAGAATATAGAGTTAGTGAGAAAATCAATTAATAGTATGTTATAAACTTACTTTAAATCAGTAAATCTGTTCAATTTGTTCAGTTGAGTGCATGTTTAAGAGGCACTGACATTATGTTTGAAAGTATATTTTGATATATTTGAATTATTGCCATTTCAGTCGCCGTACCGCACTGTGACCTACAGTGTTGTGGGAGTGCTGCCTGAGTACACGTCCCTGTTCTCCATAGACAACACTGGTACACTGCGACTAAACAACCGAATTAGCACAGATGTAAACACCATTCTGGACAGATACCAGGTAAGATTGCTTCAGGAATAAGAACTTAAACCCATAGAATGTCCACAAAAGTATAATTATCTTTGATTGTTTGAATGTTATATTATGTAGCATGAATCACTTTAATATAAAATAATTTGTATCAGATATAAACTTACACACGAGTGTAGTTGATTTGGTGTCCATGTGGCCAATGGCTGGTCCTGGGTTTAAATTTATTTGCTCTTAAAATCTAAGTTAGACTGTCAGAGTCGAAAGTTCTCATTCTACCAAGGTCACAAATGTCCTAGTGTGTCAATACAACTTGAAATATAGCTGAAACAAATACTGGTTCAAATATCCATTCATCCAACAGGTTCAAATCCGAGCCTGTGACCAGGGTGTGCCAGCCCTATGCAGTACAACCATCTTCAACGTGAACATCAATTTCAATCTGAACAATCCGTCATTCCTGACCGGAGCTTGCGGCAGCAACCTGTTGGAAATCCAGGCGCTTGGTGTTCCTGTCAACACTATTGCAGTTACAGATGGTGACAATGCTGTAAGTGGGGCTGAAGGTCAATTATAAGTTCAGCCTTGTTCTAGGGAAATTAGACTTCATTAACTTCTAACTGAAAATACAGTTTAGGCCGAAAGTGTTTTCTCTGATTAGCCTGTGGGACGACACTTTACGCACATTAATTAGGCTCATTCAAGAATCTGGTTTTCTAAACCATGTTCTTGTGAAATTTGTTTNAAAATGATCAATCTACTTGCGTTATTTATAGTGTGTATATCGTTTTATTATACCTCACTTATATTCACAATGCTAAACTCCCATAGGCCATCGTGACATAGAAATACTGTCAGACCTAGCGAGAAAAAATTTACTGTCCAAAAAAATACTGTCGCCCGCTACCTTAGCAATCACGTGCGGATGTATGTAAAATGACGTCATTTTGTGACGAAATGACGTAAATAAAACAGTTTCTTTTATGTGAAAAAAATTGACTGTGTTAACCAACTACTTGTTTATTTTTTTCTGGTGTACTTTTATTATTGTTATCAAAATATTAATGGTTGTTCTTTGCTGAAATTAAATACAATTATTGAATATTAAAATTGTTCATGGTTCTGGCTCATATAAATTGTTCATGTTTGAATAGTTTTTTTCGGTTTAATAAAATAAATATTACATGTCTGACAGGCTGACTGTAAATTTGTCAACTTTCGGAAATATACTGTCAACCACGGCTTCGCCTCGGTTGACAGTATTTCCTCAAGTTAACAAATTTACTGTCACCCTGTCAGACATGTTATATTTATATAATGTCACCTTTTTTTGCGATGTACTTTCGATTTCAGATCGCAAAATTGTATTACCGAATATACTGAAAATATGAACTTTTTTCAAGTTATGTAATATACCAGGCGTGATATTTTAATCATTATAAACTAATAATTGTAAAAACATACGGTATTTTAGAACTTTTCTTTTTTCGTCAGTCGTGGTTTACAGTCCCTTTAAAGAATTTGTTTACTTAAATTATTAATTATAATGGATTTCTCAACAGATTTGTGTTTACGACAACATGGTCAGGTGAACATAGATACTATGTCTGACGAAGGGCGTCAAAATCCCTGTTGACAAATTTGTTAACGGAATTCATTGAGCTCAGATTCAGTTCAAAGAAGAATGTTTGTGACTTTTTTTGTTATCATATAAATAAAACCTCAACGTCGTTTTACAAGTATTTCTCCATTCCATCCAATACTCCGAAATGTACGTGTCTCCATGGATTGTTGTTTTGACTGTTGGGCTAATCATATCGTCAGGTAAGAACTAATATTCAATTAATTTAAAAACTTACTTATGGAAAAAGATTAATGTTGTGTTTGCAATATTAGGTCACTTTAATTTCTAAAGCTTAACAAATATCAATATTTCTTTTTAATTCTATAATCCGTTAATAATAATAATATGTCCTGTACATAATGTAATCTTTTCTAATCATAATGTATACGTTTTCTTTAAAGTTTTGCGAGTTAAATATTTACGTGTTAAAAGCATATCATCATAGAAACAATGTTTGAGGAGTATACAATAATTCGAGGTTTAAGTCATAGTTTAGAGTATGTTTAAACTTAATGTATTTTGTCCGGACGCCTGTCATGCATTTCGCGAATCTAGTTTTCTATAACGGAAACGCACACTTTTTATATTAGCATCATATGTTGTAAATGTTCATATTTTATATTGTATTGTAAGCTAAGTTGTAATTTTAATGACATTTAGGAAAGGGATTTTATTATATAGGGATACATTTTTGGTTACCAAATGCTTGACTTTTTATTGTGAATTGTTCCAAACATAATACAGAATGTATATAACGCCATATGCTGTAAAATACTAAATTTTGGGCAAGTAATTTGCTCGTTAATCATTTAATTGCGAACCAGTAGAATCAGTTTTGCTACAAATATCCTAAATATGATTCACTGGAAGATTGTATTCGTCAACTCCAATTCAATTAAAGTTATTTATACAATTGACCTGATTGGCGGGCAGTTTCCTTACATCGATAGAAATGAGTCATTCGGCCAATTAGTGCAATAAGGATCACTGTTTGAATTTTAGAATTTGCAAAATATTCTTTTATTGGGACTGAAAGCCGCATTTAATGTTTTATCAGTTCAAAGCATATTGGATTGCACGATCTAGAGCGTAAACAGTTTAAGACTATTACGTCATGACGTTTCATATCGCTAATTGAAGCTCATATCTGAAATATGATGATAATCCCAAGCAGTATCATCATGTTTTAATTGTCATCGTAAGCATTTGCAACATTATTTTGCAAATACCAGGATAAATAGTCGTTGTTGATATTCTTGGTGTTGCTGTAGTTGATACTGTCTGTTAAAGTTGTAATGTATGTGTATTCCAGTCCATGTTCCAGCACAATATAACTCAAAATCATACTTCAAGTTCGATACAATTCTATTTGCTCATTACTTTTACATACATATTTCGTGCATTAACAATTACAACAATATTGTACCATTTATAGCAAATACTTGAACTGATGATGACAATTCAGTTGATTTTACTACTTGTTGATACTTTTGTAAATGCTACAAATCACATGTTTTTTGAAAAGCAGTCATTTAAACTATGTTCATAAGAGCAAATTATCTGTTTCAAATATATGCAACAGTGTTTATATTTACAATTTATCTACATATAAAACGTTATCAACCAAAGAATACTAATTAAAGACAAGCTTTCTACATGTCGGCGCCGCAAGCAGCGTAGAGTCTATCAGAACTGCTTAAAGTCGCCTTCGATTATCACATTTTCTCAAGCAATATAATAATTATGATTAATTTTATGTTTCACAGAGTGTTTTAATGTCGCACTCCGAAAGCCCGCGTATCAGACGAACACGGATGCGGCGTTTTATGCCTATGCGAGCCGTGCAGTCGACGGTGACGTGTCACAGTTATTCAGCCAGGGTTCCTGTACGCATACCGAACACAGCTTCAACACAAACTGGGAGGTAGACCTTAAAGGCATATACGTCATTGGAAGCGTCAAAGTATACAACCGTGTAGATATTTATTGTGAGTCGTTTTGGGTTATAAATATTTTGATTTAATAACTCAATAACTTGTGTTATACTTTCAAGTTAGTATAACAGAAAGAAAACTTGAATAAAATAGTACCGTCTCCTGCATTCGAACCCCGAACCTTTGGAAACAAACTTTAACCCGCAAGCACTGTTTTTTGGCTTTAGAATTGCATTTCTTTTATACCTAATGATAAAATATGACATTTCTGCAGTGAAATAACAGCAGTGAAAGTTCTTTTCACCGGTGAAAAGATTTTTTTTTCGGAATTTCTTTTTCTATTTTAAGATTATCATATCAAGATGTACTTCCCTTGTTTCTATCCTTGTTTATATGTTTTTCTATGATCACGAGTAAAATAAAATCNAGTTTATAGTAGTTTAAACCTAATGTATTTTGTCCCGACGCCTGTAGTACGTTAATCCGTGCATTTCGCGCATCTAGTTTGCTAAAACTGAAACGTACACTTTTTATTTATCATCACGTTATAAATTTTCATGTTTATGAAAGTATTTTAGATTTGTTGTCTTTGTTACTACATTTAGGAAAGGGAATTAATATACTGGGGATACCTTCGATCATTGTTTATGCTGTTGTTTGTGTGATTTTTTATTGTGAATTGTTCCAAACATAATAACGAATGTATATAACATCAGATGCTGTAAAATTGTATGTCTTTTTGGCGAAGTAATTTGCTCGTTTATAACCCAGTAGATTTAGCTATGCTTCAAATAGCATCAATATGACTGGAAAATTGTATTTGTCAACTCCTATTAAATTTCAAATATTTTGATTAATTGATTAATAATATATAAAGTTTCCTGTCATCGATATAAATAAGTCAATTAGTTTTAAAAGCAGAATTTAATCTATGTTCATTAGGGCGAACTATATGTTTCAAATAAATGCAACAGTGTATGTTTTAACAATTTATCTACGTACGAAACGTAATCAACCAAAGAATACAAATTAAAGATAAGCTATCTACAGGTCAGCGCCGCAAGCAGCTTTCAGTCTAACGGAACTGCTTGAAGAAGACTTCGATTATCACATCTTCTCTAGCAATATGATAATTATGATTAATTTTATGTTTCACAGAGTGTCTTAATGTCGCACTCCGTAAGCCCGCGTATCAGACGGACACAGATCCGGCGTTTAATGCCTATGCGAGCCGTGCAGTCGACGGCGACGTATCACAGTTATTCAGCCAGGGTTCCTGTACGCATACATACAACTTTAACACAAATTGGGAGGTAGACCTCGAAGGCATATACGTCATTGGAAGCGTCAAAGTATACAACCGACTTCGTGAAGATTATTGTAAGTCATTTTTGGTTATAAATATTTTGATTTAGAAACTAAATAACAAAAGAACATTAGGCAAAACGATAGTTTGTGTACCAATAGGCATGTGCATACAAATGTATAATTAGGATATTTAAATAAATGTTCTTTGCTTCCATGTTTAAAGCAGAATATTTTTCATCGATATACAAATACATTTGAACATTAGTATCAGGATTAAACATATAAATATACACATCCTATCCTAAATTTTGTGCAAGCAGGAAAGAAAATCGTATTATAACGATTAATTAGCAGCTTAATTATTGTATACCTTCTCTATTATATCACTAATTTATATTTTATTTGTTATACTATCAAGTTATTAGGATAGCAAGAAAGAAAATTAAATAAAATAAAACCGTCTCCGGGATTCAAACCAGGTACATTTGGGAGCACAATTTAACCCGCAAGCAATGTTTTTTGAGGCTTTAGAATTGAAAAGCGTTACGAGCAATATATAATTTTAATGTTTTAAATTGATATTAATTTTTGAACGAATCGACATTGCTAGCATATTTTCTTAGTCAGTAATTGTATAATAATTATTTGAAAATATTTACATCGTTTTTTTTAATATACGACTTTTTTGTCGAAAACAGTCATGACGCCAAACTTAAAACAATTCTCTGCAACAGGCACTGCCTGTTTAACGCCAATTGGGCCCTGTGATTTGGAGGTTAGATGCTATTATTTGAGCGTCTCACTTAGGCTAAAATACAGTTATTTCATCAAATTAATGAATTCTGTGTAATGTGTACTATTTTTTTTTAAAGTTCGTTTTATTGTATTGTATTATCAAATATACGTATATAACTTGTATGAACCGCTTGTGTAAACAATGATATAAGTTAGGTTCTTTTTCAAGAAAAGGATTTATCATTGCAAGAAATACAGGTACAATAAGCGTGACTTAATTCCAATAGCGTATTTCAAGACGGAAAATTTATACAGTACAGTATTACACTATTACTGACGTACATACTTCGACACTGAGAAAATAAACGGGTTCTGGGTTTATTCGGCCTTATATTTATACGCGATGCTATTTATATTTTAAAACAAATATTAAGGGTTCATGTCCATGGGCTCAATACATCTTGATTAACATCATCAATAATTTAATATGGCCACATTTGAGGTTATGAAGAACAATAAAAAACTTATTTCATTCATAAAACGAAATGGATTAACTTAACACCCGTTTTCTACGAAATGTCTTGCTATTCAAGCCTTTATGCTCCATGACGTGGAGGTGTTCGTTGGCATGACTCGGAACGGCACCAATCGTCTCATCGGTTTCCATCCGGGGGAAGTTGACTCAACCGCCACCTTTGCTGTGCAACCTCTTGTGTATGGGAGATGGATACGAATAACCAGACGATCATAAACTCAGCCACACAGACTGTGTCTCTGTGAGGTCCAGGTAGAAGGTAATTTATGTCGGCGTGTATATGTCATGTTTCTACGTATTTTAATTATTTTACATGATTTTGTTTCTGCCTTTCAAACATGATCTTACAAAATTCTTAAGTGCCTTTTTATTGGAAAAACAACTTTATTTCATACCATAGCATGATTTGCATAAAATTAAAATATTAAATTGTTTAACATGTTTAAATTAACACGTTGAGATTTTAAATGTGCTTATTTTTCTTGGAATAACTGTAATTATGCCATGATATGACTCGAATCAGATCCTCTATTACAATTCTTTGGTAAGGCCCCTTTCTCACCGACCAGCGAACATTGAAGAACGTTTGAAATGCCAAAATATTTTGAATGATTACTTCAAAATTGTTATTATAAGTTTCGCAACGATGACACTGATCTTTGTTTTTAAAATAATACGAGAGGATTATATGAGTTATTAGTTAGAATTATGAGTACGGCAAATTCAATAAACTTCATTTCAATATTGTGTAACATAGAATACGTTGTCACATTAAGTCTATACACACAAAATGAATAGCCAATATGTGTGTAGCCATTTCATATGTAGTCCGAAATATTCCTGTGCAAACAAAACAAAATAAACGAAAACAACAACTTAAATAATAATAGTTGTAATAATACATATAAGAAGAAAAAGAAGGAGAAGAAAAAAAATCAACAACAAATCAGATCAATAACAAGAAGACAGAAAAGACACAAATATATAGAAATGCCCCCAAAGCAACGAAATGTTAGAAAGAAGTACAACATAATTATCTCCTAAAATACCTTCACGTTTCAACAATGGGCGTGTTCATCGTGTTTGACACACTGCCTCATTAAAATCATAATTACGTCACACTTATGTTATCATCGTGAAACATAACACACACTATGACAAGATATAATATTTATTCGAGTTATATAGAAGCATATCCTGCATAACATTTTCCATTGCTCCATTTCATGCAACTGTCAGATTTTGCTACCTAATGTCATTGTGTTGCAATATGTTTATAGTATTTTCTAACCGTATCTTTCAAACACATTGCCTGTTGATCGTGTTTCAATTGCTTGTTGATGATATGCTTGTTCTTGAAGTATTTACTACTTGGTCACTTGTATTTCCCCAATAGATTAACGACTTTGAAGCCTACGGCTTTTTAACAGCAGCTTTCTTGGACTCGTTCTCTGGCTGAGGTTTTTCCCACGCCGTGTTGGAGGCCGCTGGAGGAGGGATCGAATAAAGTTCCTATTGGAACACTTCCGGTGTATGCTTCAGATGCCTGTTGGATCACTTCAAGTATTTTACACACAAACAGTGATTGAAAGTCACACTCTACGTCCTTTTTATAAGGCTGAGTAGCTTCCGACAAGGGGCTCACTTGTGCTGTCGCTGGGCTGATATATTGGGACGCTTGGACCACCGATCCCTCTCAAGAGCCTGGTCGGCACGCCGGAAGTGATGTATTGTGTAAACGTTGATGTTGGAGCGGCGGAGAGCGCAAGGCGGTCGCGGGTGACGGAACATTCTTTATATTAGGGGCGGCGCGGCCATAATACGCAGTTTTGGCGGGTTTTCGATAGGCCGACGTCGGAGGGCAGCTGTGCTCCGGTAGTATTTTGTGTAAGGAAGGCGGCTGTAGGCGGACAGTGGTTGTCGCTTGTGACACACAGTATCATCCTGATCTTGAATTGAGAAAGGGTGTGCTTACCATACCTTCAGGGGTTGATCGCTTGTGGATCATGCAGCGTCCGAGCCCAAGCACGATCTTCCTCATCATGAACGTGTCTGTTTTCACCATGGAGTTGTCTGCCTTCTGTCCCTTTTTTGATGCTGGTTGCTAACGAGTGAACTGGCGTTGATTTTCCACAGTCTCTGCTGCTTTCCTTTGATTGCCGTTTGCTAGGACTGGTAATGATCATAATGCAACCCGATCAAACCACGCTGCGACACGTCAAAACCATGCTGCGATCCGACGAAACCATGTTCCAAACCGGCGATTCCATTTTGCGACACAACGATACCATGCGAGACGCCTTGTTGCGACGTGGTAAAAGTCGACTGTGATCCGATGTTAGATGTTGGCGTCCAGGCGATTGCGGACTGCGACTCTGTGAACGCTAGAGCTTTCCCTGAGGCTGTAGGCGGCGACAATGCGGTTTTTATCCTGCGGATGCCGATTTCTCTAAAGTACCGGCTGTTGTTGCGAGTATTAATTGCGAAAGTTTGCATCTTTAAATCTCATTTGAGCATGTCATCTCTGACTCTAATACTTTTTCGAGCATATAATGCGTCAAGCCCATTATCTTTTCGTTTAGAGTCTGCATTTGCGCTCTCTTGTCCTGTAGTTTCACAAGAACGGCGTCATAGTCGATAAGGGAAAATGTCATTTCATCTTTCAATACGTTGATTTTTTTTTCAAGTAGAATTCTATAACTTATTCTGTGCTTTGCGTTGTGCAATAAGTTTTTTTTGTGAATTTATCATATTTGTTTTGTCAAGGCACCAGTGTCGGCGATCGTATTGCAGATGTAAAACGCTTGTTAATCAGAAAAGAAGGGCAATGCAAGTTCGACCTTTTTTGATTAACATTCAAATATAAAAAACATTATAACCATACTAATATGATTACGTCTTCTAAATATGACTGTTCGCGGCGACGTCGTACGACGACGCGCAACATTTACAAAATGTGTTTATGTTAACGTAACGAAGTGTTCAATAAATGTATATTAAACCATTAAAATAAAACCTTTATATACATATGTTAATGTTGATAGTTGCTGGTATTGGTGTCAAATACAGAAAGTCCGGAAATGGTTTTGTTTACGATGTGATTAATTCCTGCCTGATTGTGAGGTTTGACGTGCCCTTAACCGGCTTTAAAACTCCAATGATCTCCAATACCCATTCCAACGCAATGACCCCAGTTTTAATCACGGTTAAACGTGCTATGATGTGTTGCTAGTATTGCTCCGTATTGTGATGGGCTTGATAAACGATATTTATCTTACTTTCAGGATCCCAGAAATATGATACCTTCGAGCAGTTTGTCCTGAAAGGTAATGCAACAGGCGACGAACGAGACGTCCGTACGATCAATCAGTGTGCGTTCGTCTGTTCGAAGGACGTCAACTGCGTAGCGGCGCAGTACAATGAAACGTCACTGTCGTGTAAAACATTCTACACAGTGGATGTTGAGCGTGTTTCTGATGGAAAAGCAACCATTATTGTTAATGGTTACTATGGTGATCAAGTGCGTAAAGCGAAATAAGCGTCAGAGACCAGAAAAACACTCTGTATTTTATAAGCAAATTATTGTTTTTTTGCACGAAAAATATACACAAAATGTTACAGTTTAACACATTGCGAACACATAAACTGATCCTGTTGTCCTTTTATTCCATACCTTTCCGATTAAAAGCATGACAATTATTTATTTTTTTATGCATTTCATCATTTTGAGTCATGATATTCAAAATCTACTCAAATTAGTAAGTGGAAATGCGTTAAAGCTTGAAACAATATTTTAACATAAACCAATATGAAACTTATATACATGTATTCATCGTAACGGTATTTTCATGTATTCGTGGATACAGGTCAATGTCAGAGTTATGTTGACTCAGTGTGTACCCAGTTCAAATTGTGAACATATTTTATGACGAGCGGAATTTCAAAAATAAAAAATGACACCATTATAGGAGTTTGAAAAGTATGCACAAACAACTCAAACCGGAAATCCAAAAATGACCTATCCTTACGGATGAGTAAATCTGGTAAGACTAATTAAGAAATATTTACACAAATCGATAGTAAGATGGGAAATATAATTCATTTCCTCGCTTCAGTTTTGAGAAAATAACAAATAAAAAGATACAAATTCGAAACAATTTTTATACAGGTAAAATAATAAATGTCATTGTTTTCATTAATATTAACAGGAAAATCCATTTTGAAACTTATTATTTTGTATAACTAATTTTGATTTAAAAATTCACCTTAAAGAAATTTTACATATTTATCAACTCGGAATAATACTTCTAAATTCAACCTTGCACATTTATTATTGGCATTTTAACAAATATAAACCTCTATATGCAATTAACATTTCTTCGTTTGATCAAATCCTTTATTTTTCCTCCAAGCCTTAGACATATTTCCTTCGCAGATTTCGAGAAAATGGGTAGTGACAGCACTGATCATTCTGTTTAAATCCTTTTTAATTATGTATGCCATGGGTGTTTGAATACAAAAGTTCATCTTAAATGCCACAAAATAATCTTTTCTCCATTAACTAACACCCCACGTTGAAACAAACCATAACATTTTTAATATTCTCTTTTTTATGTTAAGACAAACATTCGATTTTTTCGATTTTGTGAGAGGTAAAGGTAGATATCAATACATGCACTTTTCTTGATGTTGTTATTGTCTTATTTGTTTTATAAATGTTCTCAAATAATACATTTAACCAGAGACGTAGTCTAAGTCTCTGATTTAACTAATGAAATTAATTAAGAAACAATTTATATTGAATTTTATATGATGTTCAACAACATAAATGAAATAAATCAAAAAGAAATTCATCATATTTTATTTTGGAAATAATGTGCATAGTAGTGAATTTCTGAAAATCAAGTTAAGAAAATTAAAGAAGAGTGCTACGGTAAAATGAATAACAATTCCGTATTATATATGTATAAAGTGCTCAAACCCTTTTTGGAATATGAAGCATATTAAGACTTACTTCCAAGAAGTCTGCGATAAGTTTTTGTAAGATTACGAGTCTCTGGACACCGGTGGAGAATCCAACTGGCAGACATACTCCGAATAACATTTTACAAAATGAACGTGGTTGTTTATGGTGAAGCGAATTTTATGTAGAGACGGACACCATTTGATATGTTAATGCCCCTGTTTCACTGATTTATTAAAAATATCTATACCGTACATTTCATATCAAACCATCTGCAATACAGTTCCACAAGTTATTAGCTTCCTGTGACAAATCAGTAATTTTTAATGTATATAAATATATATAAAAAAAGCTTTTGTTATTAGAACTACGATGCTAAATAATATTGTTTAGATCAAATTCATATCCGCCTCCAACTTAAGTGTTGTTGCCATCGATTTTGTTTATTTGTATTCTTAAATGACTGTTGTATTTCATTTAATGAATGTTGTTTTTCCTATTTACGTGACAGAAAATGAAGATGACATGTATGTATGAAGACGATGTACTGTTGTATGCGTCTGAATAAACTGTCTGTCAATATGTTTGTCTGTTTTCTGTTATTATAGTATCCTTTTTTATTAAACAGTGCTGTCTGTGTAAATCCTACGAGAGGTGTTGTATATCAAATGGGCTAATTATTATAAAAGGAATTTAAATTAACTAATAGTATAATATTAACCACCTATCTACTATAACTGATAAGAATGAACCAACACATAGTATAACCTTAGAACAGAAACATTACTTAGTAAGAAGGAATCTTATAAAAAGAAATATATAATTCCTATACACAATACACAAGTCAACGGGTCGTTCAATGCGTGTGAATGCNGCGTTTGAATAAACTGTCTGTCTATCTGTCTGTCTGTCTTCTGTTATTCTAGTATGCGTCGTTTAGTTGTCTGTATAAAGCTTACCAAAGCTGTTGTTTATCTAATGGTTTAATTATTAGAAAAGAAAATACAATTTAATAATAATAGAATATTAACCCCTTATCTCCTTTAACTGATAAGATTTAACCAACAAATAGTATTACCTTAGAACAGAAACATTTCTCAGTAAGAAGGAATCTTAAATAAAGAAATTATATTTATAAACTTACTGCGCATGTTAATTTATATTTAAAATTCTTGCTGAGTTTTATTGAGAATTATTTAAAAGTGTGCCTTTTATCAACTTCTTTAGTAGAGGTTCTCCAAACTGTAATATTTATCATCTTTCCGTAAAATGAAATAAATGTTGTAAAAGTAGTTTGGTAGTACGACATAGGGTAATCCATATAAGTAATCTATAGTTGTATCCCAGGTACGTAGTTGATGAAGGTATATTGGAATCGATATTGACGAATGAGTTTAAACAGATATTAAATTCGAACTTTATACAGTTAATATAGTTATTTCTCTTTGTATATTTATATATTTGAATTGTCGTCCGGAGCATATCTTGAAAAACGATAATATGTATCATTGAGGGGATTTCAAGTTCACAAGAGTCATTACCCATATCTTGAGAGTTATTGTCCCGTATTTGTTTGTATACTTAGATTTTGTCCGAAGCATATATTCGACATGATGAGAGGTATCAACTTCGAACTAAATTCATAAGTAGATAGTTTATACCTATTTATTTTAGCTCAATTGCATCGAAAGCCTAGGTTTAATTGAAACGCTCTCGAGTCCGATTCCTGGGTAGAGCCAGTACTTTGTGTATTGAGAAGAGATCTAAAGATGGCTTCAAAAGTTGGGATTGAATCCGTGACCTCTTGATCGTTATGTTGACACCCTATCTACTTCGCCATGGTAAACTATCAAAGGTGCATCTAAATGATGGGATGTGCATTGCATAATAACCATACCTTCTGCTTTCATAATTTGACAGTTATTGTCCTTGTGAATGTTCATGCTGACGTTATGCCAGGGCATATTTCGACTATAATATGAAACTCCATAGGAAGGAAGCTTGCATTTTTGGATGCCAGTTCTTAAGACAAACCTGCCAATGCCCTCTGACAAAGTGACATACGGGTGTATTTAAGGCACGACAAGGACAGCTATAGTTTTAGCTTTGTTTCAAAATATAGTAACTAATTTTAAAGAGTGTGCTCTTTATGACATTCATTTACAAGTTTGTTTCCATGAATAACTAATATTTAGGTTTCTTATGTTGCAATCATGGGGCACTGCATGGTCGTTTATTCCCTATCAACGTCTGAGATCATGTCATACATGTTTTAGATCAGACACATTTTATTATAGTGCTTAAAAAAATTAGGGTCCAATATCTTTTCTTTGTATCGACCGATCATTCTGGGGTTTGAGAATCGCGTAACTTTTCAGTTGGGTATCATGAATTAGTCTTAGGCAAAACGAACATCTTAACATTTATTTTAATGCTGTTTGTCTTTCTAAAATTCATTTTTTTTAACCATAAAGAAACGTGTTTTTACATATCTAAACGATATAGACTTCAAAAACAGAAACATAAAAATATGCATATTGGCTCACTGCTATGCTCATTTTCCTACGGAGCTGTANTTTAGTGTGTGTAAATTGACAGTTTAAAACTTATTAGATTGAAATGGATTATGTTAACTATGCAACCATTTTCTACCCAATATCTTGCTATTTAAGCCTATCAGCTCCATGACGTGGAGGTGTACGTTTGCTTGACTCGGAACAGCACCAATCGTCTAATCGGTTTCCATCCGGGGGAAGTTGACTCAACCGTCACCTTTGTTGTGCAACCTCTTGTGTACGGAAGATGGATACGAATAACCAGACGATCACAAACTCAGGCTGACCCACTGGTTCTGTGTGAGGTCCAGGTACAAGGTAATTTATGTTGGCTTGTACATGTACATGTCACGTCTGTACGCATTTAAATGATTTAACATGTTCAGCCTTTCAAACATGATGTTAAATATTAATTTTGCTTTTGTGATTGAAAGAACAACTTTAGTGCATACTTTTTTCATGATTTGCGTGAAATCCAACAATTTAAATGGTTAAACATGTTTTAGTTAACACTTTGAGATTTTACATTGGCTGTTTTTTCTTTGAATAACCAAACGTATAATGCTTTTATGGTATGATATGAATCGAGCATGTAACAACTTTTTGAAATGCCAAAATATTTTGAATGATTACTTCAATATTGTTATCATAAGTTTCGCAACGATTACATTGATCTCTGTTCTTAAAAGAATACGAGCGCATCATGTGAGGTATAAATTAGAATTATAAGTACGGCGAATTCAATTTACTTCATTTCAATATTTTGTAACATAGAATACGTTGACACACTATACACACAAAATGAATAGCCAATACGTGTGCAGCCATTTCATATGCAGTCAGAAATATACATGTGCAAACAAAACAAAATAAACGAAAACAACTAAAATAATAATAGTTATGATAATACAAAAATAAAACAAAAAAAAAAATAAAAAAAAAATATCAATAACAAAATGAAGATCAAGAACAAGAAGACAGAATAGACACATATATGTAGAAAACAACGAACTGTTAGCAAAATTACAATATAATTATGTCCTAGGATACCTTAGCGTTTCAACAATTGGCGTATTCATCATGTTTGACACACTGCCTCATTTACATCATCATTACGTCACAGTTATGTTCTTATCGTGAGATTTAACACACAATATGACAAGATATAGTATTTATTCGACTTATATAGAAGCATATACTGCCTTAAATGCTTTATTCTTCATTACAACTTAACTTTCAAATTGCACATTGCAACTGTAGTTGTTGTTATCTTCTAACTATCTATATGGTTGAACAATCGCAGTTCCATTTTCAACTGTCAGATTTTGCTATCTAATGTCATTGTGTTGTTATATGTATATAGTATTTTCTAACCGTATATTTCATACACCTTGCCTGTTGATCTTGTTTCGGTGGAACTGCAGGTTTGCACCAAAATGTTCCCCCAATTGCTTGTTGATGACATGCTTGGCCTTGAACTATTTACGTCTTGGTCACTTGTATTTCCCTCATAGATTCACGACCTCGTATCCCTCGGCTTTTTTTGCAGAAGCTATCTAGGACTCGTTTTCCGGCTGAGGTTTTACCCACGCCGTGTTGGAGGCCGCTGGAGGAGGGGTCGAATAAAGTTCCTATTGGAACACTTCCGGTGTGTGCTTCAGAGGCCAAGTGTTTGACATCCAAACAGTGATTGAAAGTCACACTCTACGTCATTTTTATAAGGCTGAGTAGCTTCCGGCAAGGGGCTTACTTGTGCTGTCGCTTGGCTGACATATTGGGACGCTTGGACCACCGATCCCTCTCAAGAGCCTGGTCGGCACGTTAAAAGTGATTTTTTTGTGTACAAGTTGATGTTGGAGCGGCGGAGAGCGCAAGGCGGTCGCGGTTGACGGAACATTCATTATATCAGGGGCGGCGCGGCCCGAATACGCAGATTTGGCGGGTTTTCGATAGGTCAACGGCGGAGGGAGCTGTGCTCCGATAGTATTTCGTGTTAGGGAGGCGGCTGTAGGCGGATGGTGGTTGTCGCTTGTGACACACTATCATCCTGATCTTGAATTGAGAAAGGGTATGCGTACCATACCTTCATTCAGGGGTTGATCGCTTGTGGATCAGGCAGCGTCCGAGCCCAATCACGATCTTCCTCATTATGAACGTGTCCCTTCTGTCCCATTTTGATGCTGTTTGCTAACGAGAGAACTGGCTTTGATTTTCCACAGTCTCTGCTTCTTTCCTTTGATTGCCGTTTGCGAGGACTGGTAAAGATCATAATGTAACCCGATCATACCAAGCTGCGACACGAAAAACCATGCTGCGATCCGACGATATCATGTTGCAAACCGGCGATACCATTTTCCAAACCGGCGATACCATTTTGCGACACAACGATACCATGCAAGACGCCTTGTTGCGACGTGGTTAAAGTCGACTGTGATCCGATGTAAGATGTTGGCGTCCAGGCGATTGCGGACTGCGACTCTGGGACGCTAGAGCTTTCCCGGTGGCTGTAGGCGGCGAAAATGCTTTTTTTTTCGTGCGGATGCCGATTTCTCTGTAGTACTGGCTGTTGTTGCGAGTATTGATTGCGAAAGTTCCTGAGATGTTGCATCTTTAAATCTAATTTGAGCATGTTATCTCTGACTCTTATACTTTCTCGAGCATATCTTGCCTTCAAACCCATTACTGTTTCGTTTAGAGTCTGTATTTGCGCTCTATTGTCCTGTAGTTTCCCAAGAACGGCGTAATAGTCGATAAGGGAAAATGTCATTTCATTTTTCAATACGTTGATTTTTTCAAGTAGAATTCTATAACTTATTCTGTGCTTTGCGTTGTGCAATTAGTTTATTTTGTAAATTTATCCTATTTGTTTTGTCAAGGCACCAGTGTCGGCGATCGTATTGCAGATGTAAAACGCTTGTTAATCAGAAAAGAAGGGCAACCCAGGCTCGACCTTTTTTGATTAACATTCAAATATAAGAAACATTATAACCATACTAATAATGATTACGTCTTCTAAATATAACTGTTCGCGGCGACGTCGTACGACGACGCGCAACATTTACAAAATGTGTTTATGTTAACGTTACGAAGTGTTCAATAAATGTATATTAAACCATTAAAATAAAACCTTTATATACATATTTTAATGTTGATAGTTGCTGGTATTGGTGTCAAATACGGAAAGTCCGGAAATGGTTTTGTTATCCCCACACTTTTTGAAAAAAAGGTGGGGATATTGTGGTGATCTCCGCCGTCCGTCTGTCCGTCCGTCCGTCCGTCCTGGCCAATATCTCCTGCTACACTATTAGCACTAGAACCTTGAAACTTACACACTTGGTAGCTATGAGCATATGTGCGACCCTGCACTATTTGGAATTTTGATCTGACCCCTGGGTCAAAAGTTATAGGGGTTGGGGTGGGGCCACGTCAGAAATTATCACTCATTTTTTTAGGTTATTTTACATTTACTTCTTTATTTCTACACCAATTCACTTCAAATTGAAACTGGACCTCTCTTATGACAATACAGTCAATCTCAACCATGCATGGCCCCATCTCAACCCTGGGGCGCCCCGTCCATATAGGCCACACCCACCAAAAATTGCCATTTACTATAATTTTTTCATTTCTACACGGATTCACTTCAAATTGATACTGAACTTCTCTTATGACAATANATGACACCACTTGAGGATTTTGAAATACATGCACAAAAAACTCATACCGGAAATGCAAAAATAACCTGCCCTTACGGATGAATGAATCTTGTAAATCCAATGACGAACGTTTTACACAAATCGAAAGAAGGATGTCACGAATTTAGTTGGCGAACTTTAATGTCATTCCTCGCTTCAGTTTTAATAAAAATAAAAATTTAAAAAAAGCAATTCGAAAAAAAATGTTTATGCATGTTAAAAGATAAATGTCATTGTTTTCATTAAAATAAACAGAAAAAATCTCATTTTGGAATTTATTATTATGTATAACTAATTTTTCTTTAAAAATTCCCATTAAACAAATGTAACATATTTATCAAATCGGAGTAATACTTATAAAGTCAAACTTTGCAAGTGTATAATTGACATTTAAAAATAGAATCTTCTATATCAAAGAAAATCGTTTCATAGTTTAATCGAATTCTTTATTTTTCCTACAAGCCTTCACCATATTTCTTAAGCAGATTTCGAGAAAATGGGTATTGACAGCATTGATCATTCTGTTAAAATTCGTTTAAAATTATTTATGTCATGGGTGTTGGAATTAAACATTACATCTTAAATGCACTCCAAGAACCTTTTCTCCTTAAACTAACACCCAATGTTGAGACAAACCATAGCATTTTTAATATTCTCCCTTTTATGTGAAGAAAAACATACGTATTTTTTTTTCGATTTTTTGGGAGGTATAGACACTTTATCAATTTCGCAAAATTTAGAAGTAATACAAAGTAGTATCAGTACATGCACTTTTCGTGATGTTGTTAGTGTCTTAATTGATCTGATAACTTTTATCGAATAATACATTCAACGTATTCAATTGATTAAGATACAATTGACATTGAATTTAAGTTTATGTTTAACAACATAAAAGAAATAAATTTAAAAACAAATTTATCATATTTTATTTTGGAAATAGTGTGCATAGTAGTTAATCTTTGAAAATCATTTTAGTAATTGAACTTTTCGACTTTTTTAAAATTATTTTCAAGTATTGTAATACATGTTGTTTATTATATTTTTTTTATTTTCTATGATCACTAACATTACGAATATTGTGTATGCTATTATGCAAGTAAATAGTTTAATAAGTGAGTTGTAACGTAGACTTGTTGACAAGTGGTTTTAAAGAAGAGTGCTACGGTAAAATGAATAACAGTTCTTTATTTGATATGTATAACGTTTTCAAAGCCGTTTAGGAATAAGAAGAATTTTAAGACTTACTTCCAAGAAGTCTTCGATTAGTTTTTTTAAGATAAAGAGTCTATGGACACCCGTGGAGAATCAAAACTGCCAGACATGCTCAGAATAACATTCTACGAAATGAAAGTTGTTGTTTATGGTGTAGCGAATTTTATGTAGAAGACGAATACCATTTGACATGTATATTCCGCAGTTCAACTGTTTTAAGAAAAACATGTATTTTATATCAAACCATCTGCATTTAAATAATTCCACAAGTTATAAGATTCCTGTGATAAACCAGTAATTTAAAACTTATATCAACATATGAAAGAAGCATTTGTTATAAGAACTACGATTCTAAAAAATATTGTATATGCCGCTGTTTCACTGATTTAAGAAAAATATGCTAACCGTATTTTATATCAAACCATCTGCATTAGAATTCCACAAGTTATACGTTTCCTGTGACAAACCAGTAATGTATAATGTTTATCAATATATGAAAGAAGAATTTGTTATAAGAACTACGATACTAAATAATTTTGTTAAGATAACATTCATATCCATCTCAAACTTAAGAGTTGTTGCCATCGGTTGTGTTTATTTTTATTCTCAAATGAATGTTGTATTTCATATAATGTATGTTGTCTTACCTGTAACGTGACAGAAAATAGTGTTGATAGTTATGTATGAAGACGGTGTACTGCTGTATGCGTTTGAATAAACTGTCTGTCTATCTGTCTGTCTGTCTTCTGTTATTCTAGTATGATGTTTAGTTTATTTAAACAGTGTTGTCTTTATAAATCCTACCAAAATTATTGCATATCCAATGGTTTAATAAATAGAAATGGAATTAAAATAAATTAATAATACAATATTAACCACTTATCTACTATAACAGATAAGATTGCACCAACACATATTATTAGCTTAGTGCAGAAACATTGCTAATTGTTTCTTCAAAAAGTGTGAATGCCTGATGGGCTCGAGTGCCTCTTATTTTCGATTATATTCAATACATTTTGAAATTATATTTATTAATTTACTGCTAATGTTAATTTGTATTTTAAATTGCGGCTGCTTTTTATTGAGAATTATTTCTAAGTGTGCCTTTTATCAGCTTCTTTAGTAGAGGTTTTCCAAACTGTAATATTTATCATCTGTCCATAAAATCAAATAAATGTCGTAAAAGAAGTTTGGTAATACGACGAAAGGTTATCCATATTACAATAGTTGTATCTCAAGTACGTAGTTAATAGAGGTGTATTGGAATCGATATGGATGAACGAGCTTAAACATTCGTTTTAAAAAACGATACGAGGTATCATTGAGGTGATGTGAAGTTCACAAGAATCATTACACATGATTTGAGAGTTATTGTCCCGTATTGTTTTTGTATACTTAAATTTTGTCCGAAGCATATCTTTGAAATTATGAGAGGTATCAACTTCGAACTTAAACCGTAGGTATGTCTAGTATAAACCTATTTATTTTAGTCCAATTTTATCGAAAGCCTTAGTTTAATTGAAACGAGTCCGATTACTGGGTATAGCACGTACTTGGTGTCTTGAGAGGAGATCTTAAGAAAGCTTCAAAAGTGCGGATCGAACCCGTGACCTCTCGGTCGTTATGCGGACACCCTATCTACTACGCCACGGCGACCTATCAAAGGTCAATCTCAATGAAGGGGCGTGAATTGCATAATAACCATACCTTCTGCTTAAATATTTTCACAGTTATTGCCCTTGTGAATGTTCTCATCATTCAAGGGCATATCTCGACCATAATATGAGGTACCAAGATGAATGTCCATAGGAAGGAACCTTTCATTGTTGCAAACCAGTTCTTAAAACTAAACTGCAAATGCCCTCTGACAACGTAACATACGGGTGTATTTCAGGCACGACAAGGACAGCTATAGTTTCAGCTTCGTTTCAAAATATAGTTACTAATTTTAACGGATGTGTTCTTTATGACATTCATTTACAAGTTTGTTTCCATGAATAACTAATATTTAGGTTTCTTATGGTGCAATTATGGGGAACTGCATGATCGTTTATTCCCTATCAACGTCTGAGATCATGTCATACATGTTTTTTTAGATCAGACACATTTTATTATGGTGCTTAAAGAATTTTGGGTCCAATATCTTTTCTTTGTATCGACCGATCATTCTGGGGTTTGAGAATCGCGTAACTATTCAGTTGGGTATCATGAATTAGTTTAAGGTAAAACGAACATCTTAACATTTATTTTAATGCTGTTTGTCTTTCTAAAATACATTTCTTTTCTAACCATAAAGAAACGTGTTTTTACATATATAAACGATCATAGACTTCAAAAACAGAAACCTAAAAATATGCATATTGGCTCACTGCTATGCTCATTTTCCTACGGAGCTGTATTTAGAGGAGTTGCGAGGAAGACAACCATGACACCAATAAAATCAATCTCATAGCAGAGTTGTTGTTCGCTGCGATGTTCGGCGTCCACTTCTGCAATGGGCTTAAAGACAGGAATTTTGTTAAAATTTTCAAAATAATGAATCAATCGTGTATATAAGTTTATTTGTACAGACTACAAACGAATGAAACATTTATGGGTTTGTTTTAATTGTCATGACCGCATAAACACTATACTTAACTAAACTGAAACTATTGACACGATGTCGGCAAAATTGATGTTTGCTAGGCCGCTCAACTTCATAGAATAACCGAACAGATGTTTGAGGTCGGTGGACAGTGTGCAGCTTTTCTTGTTCTTGCAAGTTTAACTTGTATTTGTTCATAAAACAAAATGTTTGGATACTGACCAAGTAAGTTTAACGCATTGAACACAAGTGATAATATTTTAAAACAGCACTAGACATTAACTCTTAACCCACGCAACACAAGTACGCAATCACATGCAGTCTTGTATCTATACATGTATAATTAACTCATTTAAATATTAATATTTCTTGTATAGCTGTTTTGCTATTTTAGTATGATGGTAATTGTGATAATTGTGATATTCACAGGTCAATAAAAAATTTCAATTTTCTAGCCCAAAATGATATTGCACTATCCTAATTCATAGAAATATGTTTGTACATTTTTAGCTTATCTGAGCACAACGTGCTCATGGTGAGCTGTTGGGATACCGAGATGGCCGTCGTTCGTCCGTCGAGCGTCAACAATGTCTGTGAACGACTTCTCCTCCTGAGCCGTCCGACTAATTTTGATAAAACTTCAGGGTTACCCTCTTCCACAATAGTTTTAATGGTTTTGCTTGGATGAATAAGTAGGTCACGAGACCCCAAAAAAGTTCTGAAAATGCAATCTTTAAAAATCTTCTTGTCATTAACTGTAAGGCGTACACGTAGGGAATTTATATTTCGTATGTATCATCATCTTGCGATCCTCTACAAAGTTGCTAAAATTATGCCCCTGGGATCAAAATTATTCCCGCACGGGGGTTCACAAATTTATATATAATATGGGGGAATTCTTTAAACAACTTCTCCTGAACCGTTCGACCAATATTGATCAAACTTCACTGAATTATCACTGTGTGACCCTCTACCAAAATAGCTACAGTGGTACCGCTCGGATTAATAAGTAGGTCACGAAGAAATGGTTTCTGAAATTGCAATCTTTAAAATTCTTCCTGATAATGCATAGTAAAAAAGAAATGTTCCTCAGATGAACGATATAGGGTCATCATGGCCCCTTTGTTTTGTTAGATTGTTTGTGAAAACAAAACTTGGCTCATCATAGCGCAAAGCCAATTTTTTAAGATTCTGTTAAATGCATTAACTTAGAATACAACATTAGAAATCATCTTCATTAATAATGATATTGTTATTGGGGCGTTTCCTTTCTGGCAGATGACGAAGGGAAATTGTTCTAGAAATAAGCCATCCAGTATTGCCGAAAACTACTCTTCTTCAAGCTCTGCTGGTTCCAAAAGCACCACCAAAGGCCAAAGCGTCAGAGGTGGTCTGATTATAATTATAAATAAGGGCATAAACCATGATAATTCGCCCTGATGAGCTGGCTTTGCAGACCTTCAAGACATTTCTGGTCATTATTTCCTCCATGTATTTGATTCATATTTGTGTTACCTTTACAATAGACTATGGATACCACTGTCTGTATGTGCTCAGTCGAGTCCAACTGAATACAGAAAATTATGTAAAAATGTAGGGTATATGCTTACTTAAGATGGTAGTGATTTAGCACTACTGGTATTCCCAGAAACAGTGGTTATGTAAATAGCGTGAATGTATATCAGTGAAATGCAGTGCAAGGGGTAAAAAATAAAAATGAAAGGCTCATACAATTGTTTTGTCACAGTTGACAGAGAGTGCTTTTTTTCTTACGGATAATGATGATGATTCTTATCCCCCCACACAAAATGTGTTTTACTGAAATCAGTGTGTCCGTTTGTCGGTCTGTCACCAAACACATTTATGTTGGTCTCTTAATTTGTGCGGAAAAGCAGCATGTGGTGGTTTTTACTCGACAAAATTTTATATTTTAATTTAGTCCATGTTATGTGCTTTGCTTTCTTTTGATGGATACCTCTATCTGATAGTACTGCGTTGATTGGAGTAAGATTCTAATGTGTGTTTTGCCTCGTACCTCACTGTGTCTGTACATCCAATGCTTTACTACACCTTTGTATTGAATTAATGCACAATAACTAAATGCTGTAGGTTTGAATCCTACTGGAACGGTAGAATCTTGCAGGTTAGAAAGCAGATTTTTTTTATCCGTGTTAAAATACCGTTTGGTTTTTGTAAACATACCTACACATATTTCCTTGATACATGGTTCATTTTTAATGTGTGTTGATTTTGACACTTATAATGACCCAGACTTAAGTTTATAATCCAATTATGTGTTCGACTCCTCATCCGATACATTTGAAGTCATTCCAAAGACAGTTTTTCCAGCGCTCGTCATTGAAAAAAAATCAAGATCAAGTGTAAAACTACCATATAATAAACAAAAAACTGTGTATAGGTTACATTATGTGGTTTCTTCAACCACAGATGGTGCTTCAAACAGAAATACAAAGATTACAGTCCAGAGAAGTAATAATAGAAATGGGAGAAAGTGGGATAAAACACAATACCATCTTTTCTGTGAGAAAGGTTACACAAACGTAAGAAAGCATTACTTAAAATCACACAAAACTGAAATAGTAGTTCAGAAAATATTACGTTTGCCCATGAAATCCAAGGAACGAACTGCAGAACTGACCCGCTTAAGGAATGCTGGAAACTACAAACAAAATGTGAGTGTTTTGAAAGAGGAAAACGGTGAATTTGACCTTGTTGCAAGACTATCACATGACACAAAACCAGAGTATTATCTCCGATGTGATGACTGCTTGGTTTGTTTCCTAAGAGAAGGTCTTTGGAGGCACAAGCAGGTGTGCCCACTTCGCACAAGGACACAGAAGTCCAGAAGAGTACAAGCAGATGCAGCTCTACTCTTACATGCTTTCCACACAATACATGTAGGACTGAAAGAAAATATTTTTGACAAAATGGTAAGGAATGAAGTTACCACTGCTGCACGTAATGATACGATTATACTGAAAGTTGGTGAGAAACTATATCAGAAACGCAGACATTTGNGTCAGCACGTCTGTCTGTCTGTCTGTCCACACCTTTTGTGCTGGTATAACTCTAATGATTTTTTACCTAGGACTTTTATACTTTGTGTATTTTCAGAATACCATGTGAGGAAATGACTTGTAGTTTTGGGGGTGAAAAGTCAAGGTCACGGTTGAGTTAAATACGTTTTTCTTTGTGCTGCAATATCTCAAATCGTTTTTTACCTCTTTATTTCAAAATATGTGTATTGAAAGTATATCATGGGAGGAAAAAACACCTCTATTTTTTTGGATCACTATGTAAAAGGTTAAGGTCATGATCGTTAGTTATTTTTGTGTTTCAATATCTCAAATAATTTTCGACGTACGCATTTAGAACTTTGTGTACGGGTAGTATATCATGAGAGGAAAACGCCTATAGGTTTTGGGGTCACTAGGTCAAAGGTCATGGTTGAGATTTAGATGTTTAACTTTGTACTGCAATATCTCAAATAGTTTTTGACCTTCGAGTTTCAAACGTTGTGTATTGCTATATAAATATATATATGGTATACTATCAATACACATCATTATATGTATTTATTTATTTATATTGGTGCTTCTGGGCCCTCCCTGACTGGTCAATGTTCTAGTACCCTGGTTGCCTATTCAGTATTGATGTACAACCGTGGATATTTTGTATATACATTTATATATTCCAATGATGGTGTGTCTCGTATAGTGGGAATTAAGGTATGACCCCCCTTACTAATTTAAAAATGCATTGGAAAATGTTAAACATCTAAGGCATATGTTAATGTGTTCAGGTTAAAATTGATAAACATAAATCAATATGAAAATCATAACAGTACGGTTTATTAAATGCAGTTTATAGATCAATCATATGTATGCTTTATGTGTATAAAGCTGAACACCAAATCAGCATTTATGACTTGCTTGAATTTTTGGTATTTTACATGCTTTTAATGCTAGAAATTTAATATAAATCAAGATGAAACATACGAATATGTGTTAAATAATGACCAATTATGGGATGGGTTTTATATTTTACTGATATAATGTCCTAGTTATGTGAAAGTTTTATTAATCTTATTTATTTCAGTCAAAATGTAGAACAAAAAAAAACCCACATATACTTAACATATACTTTACACATGCTGCGCAAAATAAAAGTTGTCTAATTAATGCTTGTTACTTCACAAACACATAAGCTCAACCGTTTTCAAAGAAAACTTGAGCTATTGTTACCATCCTCGTTACTTCATCAACAACTTTATAAAGTCATATGTCACAAATCAGCATGAAACTCCATAGGTGGATACATCGTAATAAATGAAAAAATAACTTTTAACTTTGTTATTTATATCTGACTTCTTCCCCTTTTTTAAGCACAACATTTTGTCTTCGAGCTGATAAAATAGTCTTGCGTTAGCACCGTTGTGTGGTTCTGTTGTTGATTTCTCGTAAATTTCAACAATAGATGTATAATGTGGCATCATCTCATTACCATCATTTCTTTTACAGCTGCAGAGTTAAGCAGCGACGATGAAATGGTGGAGGAGGATAACGGAAATGATGATCAAGAGAATGAAGTAGAAGGTATTCAGATGAATAAGTTTTTTTTAATGGAACCATTCATAAAAATGTGCTATCTAAAATTGGCAGGAAAATCTTTGTATACTTTGTCTACATCTTTAGGCTTTATTATGTGCTCTTTAAACAACTTATGCAACATCTGGTTAGTTTTTATGCTCCCGAATGATTTCATTCTGGGGAGCATATAGTCGTCGCGTTGTCAGTACGTCTGTCCATCTGTCTCGTTTTCATGTCTGAGCCATAACTTTTTTTTATTTAAAGTCGGATTTTGAAATAATTTGACAGATTTATATACCAAAATGAGACAATGTGTAATCACCTTGATGTTTCCAAATATCTCAAAGTTCAAGGTCAAAGTTTACATGTTAATATTTTTTTACTTGTATTTGTGTCCTGGCTGTAACCTCCTTACGCATATATGGATTTCAAATTAACTTTTTATTAATGATTTCATAGAAGGACGATGTGTCATGAACAAAATACGGGTCTCTTTGGTTAAAGTCAATGTCACAATTGGGCATTCAAACTTCGGCAATTTTAATATGAACATATTGGTTTGTCCGGGCCATACCTTTGTTATCTAAAGTTGGATTTTGAAATAACTTGACACATTTGTTCTCCACAATAAGATGTTGTGTCATGATGATGACATTGTATCATATTTCAAAGGTCAAGGTCACAGTTGGCATTTAAAGCCATTTCACTAATATTAGTCCTTTTTGAAGTCAGCTTGTTTGGAATGTACCTATTCTGACTTGATTTTAATACTATTATTACATTAAACATATGTATCATGACCTTGTGTTAGACC